>BMAO01020608.1:0-144621 GCA_019973975.1 Trichonephila clavata
TAGCATTGCTGTTCGATTTCTTTCCTTGGACAAAATTGTAAAATAATATGCTAAAATGAGCTTAAAATTGTATCATTATATGTATTCGCGATCTTCTGCTGCGAAGTAGTTTCGGAAGAAAGCTAACAATAAAATACGTGTAAGATCTATTCAGCTTTAGAAATGTTAGATTATAAGATGGAAAAAGATTGTATTAATTCTAATTCAATAAGATTGCTACTTATCGGCTGATGCATTTTATTTATACTTAGAGATTTGATAAAGAGAGCAAATTGAAATCTTTGACTCAGACGATTAGGTTATATTAATCTAATTCCGAACTAACCTTTTTGTGTTTCTTCGGCCAGACATACTTAAAGAGGCTTTTTGGATGTTTTGAGAAGCTCGTGCTTGAAAATTTGTTTACTTAGAATTGAGATAAATTTCACAGAATTAATTTTGGAATACGTCCCTGCAGCCATAGAATGTATAAGCATTTAGCAAGTTTTGAAGCAATTAAAAAAAATCACTTTAACAAAAACACAATGCAAAAGTTTGCACCTAGACTCAGAAAACTATCTATTGTATGCGTTATCTAGTACATTCCTCAGCATGTGTGATAAAAGGAATATAAGATCAATTGCAACAGTGAGATAATTTTGAAACATGTTTAACTTAAGTTGGTTGTGTCTTTTTTTTCATAGAGTATTGGTTACAAACTATGTAGAGGATATCGACTGTCTTATAACAATATTTCAACTATAACTTTGAACTGACACTCATTATATACATGAAATATTTTAGATCTCTACTAGACACAAACCACTATATTTTAACAGATGGAGGCAGTTCATATATAGAAAAATATTTCTCATCATACAGGAAAAATAAATAAAGAAGGACGAACGGGGTGGTTTTTTTTACGTCATAGAGCTCTAAAAATGGATCTATAGGGAAAAATAATTAAAACACAAAACTCGGATTTATAAAAAAAATTCTAAATTTTAAATTGAATTGCTTAAAAAATAAGCAATTATTTATTCACCGTGTATTTTTATGAAATTCCTATAGTTCGAATTATAGTATACTGAAGAGCCAAAAAAAAAAAAAAAAAAAAAAAAAACTGATACATGCATGCGTATGCAAATAAAGATGTATGGAACCAATCAGAGTACTGCGCGCCATATGCTGAATGGTTCCATACATCTTTTCATACATTTACATACATTTTGCAGCGCCGCGGCGCTGCAATCGGCAAAGCCTACATAAGATAACGAATGTCTGGCACAGTTGTTAGATAAGTTACTGTTGCTACAATGGCAGGTTATCAAGATTTAAGTGAGTTTGAACACGGTGTTATAGTCGGCGCACGAGAGATGGGGCATAGCATCTCCGACGCAGCGATGAAATTTGGATTTTCACGTACGGCCACTTTACGAGTGTAACGTCAATATCCGGAATTTGGTAAAACATCAAATCTACGACATCGCTGTGGCCGGAAAAAGATCATGCAAGAACGGGACCAACGACGACTGACGAGAATTATTAAGCATGACGGACGTGCAACTCTTCCGCAAATTGCTTCAGATTTTAATGCTGGGCCATCAACAAGGGGCACCATGCGAACCATTCCACGAAACATCATCGATATGGGTTTTCGGAGCCGAAGACCCATAAGTGTACCCGTGTTGACTGCACGACACAAACCTTTTCGCCTCACCTGGGCCCGTCAACACCGACATTGGACTGTTGATGACTGAAAACATGTTTCCTGGTCTGACGAGTCTCGATTCCAGTCGAATAGAGCTGATGGGTAAGGAGGCAACCTCATGAGTCCATGGACCTTACATGTCAACAGGGGACTGCTCAAGCTGGAGGAGGCTCTGTGATAGTATGGAACGTGTGCAGTTGGCGTGATATGGGACCCCTGATACATCTAGATACGACTCTGACAGGTAAAAGGTACGTAAGCATTCTGTCTGATCACCTGCACCCATTCATGTCCATTGTGCATTTCAAGGGACTTGGGGGATTTGAGCAGGACAAGGCGTCACCCCACACGTCCATACTTACTACAGAGTGGTTCCAGGAGCACTCTTCTGAATTTAGACACTTCCGTTGGCCATCAAAATCCCCAGACATGAACATTTTTGAATATATCTGGGATGCCTTGCAACGTGCTGTTCAGAAGAGATCTCCATCCCTTCTTACTCCTAACTGATTTATGGACAGCCCTATAGGATTTACGGTGTCAATTACCTCCAGCACTACTTCAAACATTAATCGAATACATGCCTCGTCATGTTGCGGCACTTCTGCATAATCGTGTGGGGCCCTAGACGGTATTAGGCAGGTGTACCAGTTTTTTTGTGGCTTTTTTGGTCTATGTTTTTATAAGAAAATCTCTGGAAATTTTAAATTACAGTCCTTATATGTTAACTGCACTGTATAATTTGTAAATAAAATAGAGTAATAATAAAAATATAAAATGTATTTGAGTACAAAAAGTAATTGCTCTATTAAAGAGAGTTTTTTTACCATTGAATAAAATTAAGCATTAAATGAGTTTCTGGAATTTTTTTATCTCAGAATTCTTGAAACACGCGCAATTGAATTAAAATTTTTCAGGTGTTATAATAATTATTTTATTGATTAAGTAAATTTTTAAGAAAAACCTAAGCAAATTATGATTGTAAATCGGTAAATGCATGCTTTGTAGTAAGTCAGACATACTCGTATTAGTTATAACAAAAATAATTCCCTTTTGTTTATATGGAAGTTAATGTATTATAATACTTTTCTATATCATGTGATCGGATACAAAATTGAACTAAAATTTCCTATCCTTCATGCAATATTCAATACATGATATACTTTTTTATTCATATCGCTCTATCACTTACCCCGCTTTTTAAAAAAATATTATTTAATGTTATTTTTATACCTTTACTGTATAGGCTTTAATGCTTTTGCGTTTGTTTTATCTGTGAATAATTATGTGTTCATTTTAGCAAAAAACTGCATCTTTTAAAAGAAAGAATGATTAATTCTCTTCGAACATAATGCAGAATTTTATTTATTACCTTCAGAAAATTTAAATAAAGCAAACACAAAAGTGTTCCTATTTTTTTTTTTTGTATAACTTTTACCCGCGTTGAAAGCTTATTTTTAGAATATTTTATAGAAGTTTTGCATAGAGATAAAATGTTTTAGCAGTTTTTTTTTATTTTCATACTCATATTATAAATATCAATAGACTATACAGTTTTATATTGTTTAAAATTTAAAAAAAAATTTTACAATTATTCAGTTAATATATATGTAGATGCGGTTATATAAAATCCAGAAGATTTTTCTTGTATTGTATCAATATCCTGTATTGTCAGTACAAATCTATGTTCTAAAAATAGTGCAGAAATTCATTTATTCACATTCAAATACATTTCCTTTTAAATTAAATAGTGCATATATTCTTTTTGATTATAATAGAAGATAGTAAGCACAAAACAAATATGATTATGCATATATCTGTCTATAAACCTAAAAGTTGCATTTTGGTTAAATAAAATATGTAAAAATTTTTTCAATGCGTATAATTTAGGTACTTAAATTAATCCTTATGAAAATAATAGCATCATATATATATATATATACATATACTTGGATTTTCTTTCAAATGGTAATGGTATAAGAAAATGTTGCTATATTTGGACAAGTAAATATGATTTAATAATAGTATAATAGGTCTTGAAAAATTATTTTTATAAAGAAAAACACTAACTCAGAGTAAACATTACTTTATGTTTTATTTTATTCATCATCTTCAAAAATCCTAATTTCTAAGAGTGAAAACCTTATTGATATTTATCCAATAGTGAAATGTTTTCCGAAGTTTTAAATTATGCTTTTAGTTATTTAACTTATTTATTTGTGTATAATAAATAAAGTATTATTGCGGAATACATTCTGTGAAATAAAATGTATTATAACTAGAACTTTTTAAATTCTCAAATAATTTGATTCCTTGAAAGAAAAAGAAATACATAAAATATTTAATTATCTAAAAAAAATGAATTTTATTTCTAATCCATTTATAGTTTATGTATTCCACTTGGAAGTCTTCCTCAGAATAATCTTTTCATAAGTTTTTAAAACAGCTTAAAATATTTTTATTATTTTATATATTTTACTAGCCGACCCGGCCCGGCGTTGCACGGGCTTTTACCGAGGGTATAACTTAATCCCCATGTTAATTTCCTCCCTTCTTTCTGACGCCAGCACTTTTGTGTGGGTGTGACGCGTACGATGTGAGTGTATGGCCCGTGAGTGAGTGTCATGGCTTTCTCGTTTAACATTTTCCCATCTCTTCACAAAATAAACACTTCCAATATTATTTCTCGAAATTACTTTTACTGCTTTGTATCTTTCCTCTCCGCTTAGCCCGGCGTTGAACGGGCTTTTACCAGTGAATAACTTAATCCCCATGGGAATTTCCTGTTTCCCTCAGGATGATAGCACTTTTGTGTGTGTATGCGCGATGTGATTTCTTTAACTATGACATTAAAACTCCCTTTTTCGAAATTTGTTCTTGCGTTGGTGTGGTGTGGTACTTAGGAGAGGTGGGTAAAAGCTAAGGTGTCGTCCTCGTCACTTGACCATGGTTGAAAATTTCGAGGTCCGTCGCTAAAAACCCTCGAATAGGCGAACAGCGCGAATTTATAAATCACTCACTCACTTCTCAATTCTTTCGTTGCAATTTTTTAGTCCCCGGAAACGAAAATGTAGCCTTTTTAAAAATAGTTGTATGTTGAAAAAAGATAGAAAAGTAGAAATTTTTCAAATTACAAAATTTTACTACTATTTTAAATTTTGAAGTAAAATTGTGAGGATATTTTGAAATGTTCGACACACGGGAAAAAAATTTCATGCAATTATCTTTATAAAAGAAGAAATTATTAAATGATTGTTTTAAAAATTTTGAGTGTTTTGTTAAAATTTGTTCAAAAAAGTTTTTGGCTTTTTATTTTTTAAATCACTGATTCTAAATTTTTAAAAATCATTTTTATTTAAACGCAACGATTTTGATTCATTTTAGAAAAAAAATCATAAAATATGCAAAATATCATTGTTTTGTGAAGAAAAAAAAAAGGAGGGTAACATTCTTTTAAAAGGGTAAAAAGGGTAAAAGTAACATTCTTTTAAAAAAAGATAGTTTTCGGCATTTTATTTTTTTAATCACTGATTCTAAATGATCAATGGACTTTTTAAAAATCATTTTCATTTAAATTCATCTATATTTATTCATTTTAGAAGAAATTAAAAATGCAAAACAAAATTAATTATTTTATACTAATATTGATTAAAAATATTCATTTAGCAATTAATTGTGACATGCCAAATTAGTGATTTTTGATATATTAATAACACGCAATTAATAATGAAGAATTTTTTATTTGAACATAGCTTTTATTTTTTTCTAAGGAAGTTGTGCTTATTTATCTGAATAATTCAAAAAAAAAATTTCGAAATGGGCAAATTTTGCGTTTTTATTATGAAATTATATGTCAAAAAAAGATTTATACATTAGGCATTATTTTAAAGTAAACTATAAGTTTTATGAAAAAGAACAAAAATTTTGATACTGATTAATATTTTAAATGAGTCTCAGAAATGTATTGAATACATTTTGTCATCTTAATCTAACATCTATAATGATTTAATTTTAAAAATTATCTAAAGAAAAAATGACGAAAATTGAAGCAAAAATAACTTTTTCACTCGCATTTTTTTTTACTCGCCAAATTTACTGATTTCCCCCTGTTTAAGGCAGAACTTTTTAATGTAACCCTTGAGTTGGATGCGGTCGACGTTTAAACAGTTCAAAGGTCTTTGGCGCAAAACTATTTTTTGACTCCAAGGTTTAGCTAACTGTAAAATCGCGTATTTTTTTTTTAGTTTTTTTAAAAAATTTTTAGGGCATAATTTTTAAGTTAATGCTTTCAACCTTCACAAATTCATTGAAAAAAGAAAAGTACTTAGAAATAAAAAATTTACAAAAAATACTGTTTAAACTATTTCTCGCAAAAACGGTTTTTTACGAAAATCACAAAAAAAATTTTAAAATTCATAATTTTTATAAGCAATGTTTTCAATCTTGGTACAAATTATGGATAATATTTTTTTACACACGGAAAAAAAGTTTCGTGTGATTACTTTAATAAATGAAGAAATTATTTTATATATATATATATATATATATATATGTTTAGTAAAAATTTGGACTGATTTTTAAAAATTCTCTAAAAAAAATGTTTTAGGAATTTTATTTTTTAATGACTGGATCTAAAACAAAAAGGCTTGAAATTATTTAGTGTAGAATATCGTTTTAATAACACGAAAAAAAATTCATACGCAACGATTTAGAAGTAATTTTCATGAAAATGCATCGGTTTCAACCATTTAATAAAAAATTCGTAAAAAATCGAAAATATCATTATTTTGAAAACAAAATTATACCGTATCGTGGCGAAATAAATGATCTTTCCGATTCTGTAATTATTTTTTTGTCTGATTTCATTAATAAAAATTGGATGGTAATTTTAAGATGGTGGAAACGTCGGATCACCGCTCGGCCGAAACGGAATGGAAGCTCTGCCAAGTAAACAACCCGTAGGATTAAAAAAATTAGGCGTTTTAAAGTTTTTAATTAATATCTTTTTAACTAATTGCAATATCGGAATGAAAAATAGTTTACATCCTATTCTCAGACCTACTAAATATACGCACAAAATTTCATTAGAATCGGTCTAGCCGTTTCGGAGGAGTTTGGTTACAAACACTGTGACAGGAGAATTTTATATATTAGATTTTATGTTTGTTATATTTTTTATTTTGTTCTTAAAAAAACATAAAGAAATTAAGAAGCATTTAGTTTTGATGGACTCTATATGAGTGTGATTGATGATATAAGCTTAGCGAAACAAATAATGGCAGCAATTAAACATATATCACGTTCGTTTCTTAAATGGTTCTCCCGTTTCTGTTAGGCATTTGATAGTAATGGAAAAAAATTGATAAATTATGCCCAGTCCTTACTGGCGTTTCTTACATGTCTTTAAAAGCATAGAAGTAATGTATGCACGCAGGAATGTCTTAAGACTTGTTGAGGCCCTGGGCCCCTACACATATGAAAGCCCCACCTATTATCCTTAAGAGTAGATAGAACTAGCATACGTTGTCAAATACTCGAACAAACAGTAACCCGAAACCAACAAATATGCATGGCTTACAATCCCACAAATCGGCTCAACTGTGTGTGTGTGTGTGTGACTGATGCTTTCTGATTTAATGAGTAACGATAGTGTAGTGGGGTAGACCTAGGCCTATACATAGACGACGGGCATCACATAATATTGACAGTCTTGCCACTGTGGTCAGCTAATATACAGTCCAAAATTCCCAGTTTTTCAGAGAATACATCCAGAAATAACAGTTGACCGTTAAAATTATTCGAAACGTTATCTTATTAATGCTCAGTCGAAAACGAGACGAGGCCCCCATTGAGGCCGAGGCCTTGGGCCTAGTTGGCCCATGCCACACGACATCCCTGTTCGCTTGGTTGTTTTGTAAAGTTATTCATTGCGTCACCTAAGTGAATATTTTTAGTTATGTTACTAAGAGCTTAGTCATTAAAGCTTGAGTTATATTTTGTATTAAAAGTGTTGTTGTTCTTACGTATGCCACCTGTCTGACGTAGTCAGATCGAGGCCCACGAAATTCATCATGGCAACGGGCTAGAGATATGCCTGTCGTTAGCCGAAACTTTGGGCCCATGAAGGTAACAGTGCGATTTTGCTCACGATAGATGGCGACACCATTCGGACCCACTGATTTAACGAGCACATACTCCGTGTGCACTCGGCGGATATTTTGTGGCATCGGGAATCGAACCCAGGCCTTCCGGTTTGGCGTCCGACTTGGCTACCCACGGCTCTATTAAAAGTGTACGTAGGATATATAGAATGTGAAGTATTTGTGTTCACAGAAAATACTTATTTTTTCAAAATCTATGTAAAAAATTATAAATGTGTGAATACTCTTTTCTTTTTAAATCACCGTGTGTACTATTTAATTCATATAGACAAAACTAATTCATGGCAATAACCCAAACATTTGATATGCAAATTATTTTTTGAAAACATTATGTATTTTTCTTGAGATACATTTTGAGCTTCGTTTCTTTGAAATATTTGCAAAGAGCATTACAAAAAGTTTGCCTTTTTTAATGATATTTTAGAATTCATTTTCTTATTAAAAGACTTTTAATGAACTATACATTTCAATCTCCTTCTAAATTCTCTAAAATTAGTTTTCGATAATTACGCTCAGAAACTGATATCAGAAGTTACTTTTAAATTGATTCATAATTAATCACTCAAGAAGCGTTTTAATTTTAAAGGAAGAATATAGTGGTAACTGTAAAACCTGAACTGAATTTTTTCTGCATTTTTAATTCGGTTTTTTCAAACCGATTTTGTGGCCGAGGTAGCCGAGTAATTGTGGTCATGAACTTGCATCTGGCAATGTATTTGTCAGGCTTTGGAATCGAGTTATTGGGCAACTAAAGTCACTCTGTACAGAGGGGAGCTAATACATGTTAAATTTGTTGAGATTCAAGTTTGTCACATTGATAAGATGTGGAAGTTTTGAGAATTGAATTTTTCGTTTTTGATCTTGGTTTAAAATTATGAAGTCTGTTGCAGATTCCTCTCCTGTTGTTTTGTAGTGTGTTGCTAATCAACATTCAACCAGTAACATCAGTGCTTATCAAACTTTCAATATTTTCGACCCAAAATTAAATCATAATTTCCATCGCACCCCCCCCCCCGCCACCTCCATACAAATAACAATGTATCGAATTCAATAATACTATACTTAGGCGCTAAAGCTACAATACGACTTTAATCGCTTAAATTTCACCGGCGTATATAAACATCTCGCTCAGTTAAAGTATTAATTACCCCGGGTGTATGTTTATATCTTTCTGAAGTACGATCTTTTCTGTGCACTGCTATTCATAAAATTATTTCCAAATATTGGGAATGCTACGAAAAGACGTTGACAGTGTTTGCTGAGAATTTATTTATTTCAGAGGATTTACTTATTCATCGCACTACATTCCCCCACTACATCGCATACGCGGAAAACGGTGGTATTGTGGAGTGAATCAAGTATCTTTTAATGAGCAGTTAAGGGATTAATAATAAACCGTACAAACTATCAAGGTAAGTGTAATTTTTTTTATACAATTTTATATACGACAAGCCCCATGGGTCAAAAGGTAATTATTAAGCTTGTTCTTAACTTAGTGTTATTAAATCCATTATCAAATACATTGCGCAGTATTAATACATTTATAAGTGTATTCTATCAGTGTAATTGTGTATTTATTTGTTATTATTTCAGAATGTATTTTGTTTTCTTACCTGTTATAGTTTTTTAAAGTAATACTTTGTTTTTATTCGACTTTTCAATATGCTCGCGTCCCCCTTGTAGAGCTACCACACCCCTACAGTTTGAGAAACGCTGAGTTAGATAGATAGTAACAATTAAACTCTGAGCGTCCATAGATGCCTTTATGCATGGAGTAGTAAAATATGTATTCTACCTCCAGTTAGCAGAAATTAATTCGAAATATTGGATTAGTACGATTTTGCAAAATTCCCTACTTAAAAAAAATTGTATTTTTGCTAAAGGTATCGAGACTACCTGATCGGAACATTTGCTCATGGACCTCAGGGCACAGGCTCACATTAGTTCTTGGCCCTCATGGGCTGTTGCGCCACTGAGTAAAGTTAAATTATATATATTGCATATTTTAAAATTTATTATTATTATCTTTTTTGTAAATTTAATTTTTATATGTATATTGTATATACTTCATAACTTTTGTTCTTCTACAGAATTCAACTTTTCATATTCCTTTATTTCTTTAATGAAAATAATTTATTCTTTTCAAAAGAAGACAAATATAACCCATTTTCTTCTTGAAAACAAAATACAGAAATAAAGTGTAAAATGTTTTTAAAAAATCGATGTAATTTTACATATATGATAGAATTAAAAGTAATTTGGTTTAATGAAAACTACCTCTAATTAGTTTTACCTTCCTTATATGCAAGCGGCCTTTTAATACACCTCACACAGCAGATGTGTAACAAGTTAAAACACATTAGTTAAAAATTCAATATTTTAAATATTCAATTCGTACCAGATAAATTGATAAAATTTGCGATAATTTTTATAGAGAGAAATACAATTAACCTCTCTTCTTCTCACAGCATTATTTAATTCTTTCTCTTTTCTTCACCATGTCAATGAGCGCCAATGTATACAAAAACAGAAAATACCGTTCATTTCCGTTCCTAAAATATTTCCATAGATTAGTTTGAGAAATGAATGTAAATTTACTGAAAGAAACAGGATCTGAATAGAACCGAATATAGTTATTCTGAATGAAATAATGAAAATAGGAGTGGGACTCAGAAAGAAAGTCCATTGCTTGTGTCGAGAATGAATTGATTTTTATTTAAAGATTTTTTTCATTTTATGATTCAGACAATATTTGGGGAAAACATTTTCATATGTGCAATTATTTGCATAAGATGTAAACGATACTTGTAAATATAAGAATAACATAGTATTATTTTTATTTAAAATTTATTTCAACTCTTACAGATTTATAAAGTTGCCAAGAGTAAATATTAGTATGTAATAGTATTCATTTTAGTTTGCTTAGACGTAAAATAAAAAAAAATCATAATAAAAATGCATAGCATCAGTAGTAATATATAACAATAGTAAGGATTTGGAAATTTATGGGAATAGAATAGAATTTTCCCCATAGAATTATTTGTCATTATCAGACATTTGTTTTTATTGGTTCAAGTATACTTTATTATTGCACATAATTATACTTACCAAATAGCATGTAACGTGTTTGAAAATACAGTAATGTATTTTTAAACGACACAATAAATTGAAATAATAGATTACAGATTACAAATGTTTTATCATTGGCACTAACTGTGCAATTTTTTTCTTGTTCTAAACGTTCCCGCTTGGATAATTTCGTTTGGCATGCGTACAGTTTTAATTTTCTGTATACAAAATGCAGATAAGGTTATAACTAAATATGACAATCACCAATTTTAAAATGGGAGAATATAGTTCCTTTATTCGTGAAAGGATTAATAGAATGCGACAAATAATATATCGTTTAGCTTAGAATGTCAACGTTATTCAAATTCTGGTTAAGAATTAAATTGTAGAAATTGTAAAATGATTTTGCAGTGCTTTGACGTTATATACATAATGGGAGACTTCATTATAAATAATCTCTATCGAATTTATAAATTTGATACATTTAAATTATTTCACGAGTGTAATTAAGAATTACTTCATCTGGATTTGAAATTCTGAGATTCATTTACTTTGATATCTGATCTCCAATTACTTCTGTTGAAAGCCAAGAAATGTAATGATTTTTATCGAGCACTTAGGGGCATAGTACAATTCAATTTACAAAAATCGGTGAAAAATTTAAATAAAATTTATCTTAGTCTAACTTATTTTTATATACTTTTCTACTAACTCACAGAATTTGAAAGCTATACGTTTAAAAAACACAGAGTAATAATAACTTTTACGTTTGTTTTTTCTCATATTTCCATTGTAAATCAACACTTTAAACTGACTTATCTCAGAAAGATAAAATAACTAGTTTGTTTTCATTTAAAATGCTTAGGCCTTTTTTTTCTATTGTGCTTAATACCTGGAAATTTTTTTCACTTGCTACTAATAGTACATGAAACAAAAGTTGATATGCATTTTTCAATCAAAACAATACTTGTTTTTTAAAAAATAATTGAAGTTAAAATTTACACATTTCTTAAGGAACTTTCAATAAACTTTCATAAAAAGAAGTATTATACAAATACCAATCATGTTATCACAAGAACCATATCAACTTTTATTATGCATATTTTAACGTACTTGTAAATCAAATTTCATATATGTGCGTCAATGTTTGTAGGAGGAGTAGCATTTTAAAATCACTTCATAAGTTTCTTTTTCCCTGAAGAAATTAAATGGTTAGCTTTTTATGAAATTTTGTGCACAAAATCTGTTTTTCATCATACATACAAATGGAAGGAAACCAAAAAAATTATGAAAATCATTAAATTAAAAAAAATGGTGTAAATCGTATGATGTCCCCTTAAAAACTCTCGATCAAGATTAAACGACTCGTTGCCAATAGACTGTTATCAATTAGATCTTTAATTGAGCTAAGCAAACTCCCTAATTTAAGTGCTAAAATCCCTTATTGTTTACTACTCAGCATCGAATTTCTTAATTTTTTTTATTTTACTAGATTCCATTAATTAGTATCCCATTCGTTTTCTAGATGTATAAATAGCCTTCTAGACATACATAGCAGATAAAGCAAAAACTACATACCATGCACACTTAAAATAGCATTTGAAAACAATTTATTTAATTTATCATAGTAGTGATTCGTGTAATTGTTTCTAAAAATTACTTCAGGTAAAAATCGTGATAAAATTTATTTTGTATGAATTGATTTTTTTTTTGAATAAACTAGATTAAATTTAAACGTATATTTTTTCTGACTATAATTAAATTAGAATTCATTTAAATTAAACCAGCTTGTTTCTTTAATAAAATATTTAAGTTTTTTTTTAATTCTACTGATTTATTGGTTTTTATTTTACTAATTATTTGAGTGTAAGGGTATTTCGTAAAGAATACCAAAAATATAAATATAAAAGCAGTGTTATCAATAACTTTAAAATCAGTTGAAGTTTTTGGTACATTTAATGCGATGAAATATATATCTGTATTTCTTAATGATGTTTTAAATTTTTCGAATATTATTCTAAGGAGATGGTTTGAAACTTCTGATTATATTTTTATATTTTATTTTAAGCAACTATGTATTCCTTTGGGACATCAAATGGTCACGGCAGCCTAGTGGTCATGATCAAGTACTCTAGGCCAGCTGTTGTGAATTCGAGACCTAGTGCTACTCAAAGACCAACCGGAAAAAGCGAATAATTCACGTTAAATCTGCCACGGGTGTAGATCTCACGTTGGTGTAGTGTAGGATGACAGGGTACCAACATGTGACGGATCTATACGCGTCCTTATACTAATCATCTTGGGATTTCTTTAGGGCCATCAAAAATCACCAATCTTCTCTTAAGATGAAGGCGTCATGTGCAAATTAAGTTTATTATATATAGTTCAGGTTCGCTTACTAGGGGGTTAGAAAGTGAAGAAGGATAGATAGTAGAAAGTTATAAGGTTAGTTAACTAAATGTGGCAAAAGAGAGATAAGAGGTGAAGAATACTGCAAAAGGTTAAAAATGCCTTGAGAGAAATTAAAGACAGGAAGTTGATATTGATTAATTAAAACTTAATTGATTAGAGGACTGCCTACAGTTCAGGTACTATCACCTTCCTATTACGTTTGATATTTAAAGTATTAAAGAGGTTAAGCGGCCAATAGTTATATATCTACCGTGTAAAGTAATATTGAGGTAGAAGAACTATTATTATAAAGTCGTTTATTGTATTCTTTCAAAACGCGACTCTCGTCCCCTCCATCTGTTGACTGATTGGAACATGTTGTGTTCATTGAATTGTGTTTGAGTCGATTAAAGTGCTAAATAAAATAGTTGGAAATTATCATGTTGAATAATCCTTCACTTCCTTCCACACCTTTAGCTGGGTCACAGGGTAGAAGGGAAAGGAGGGTTACTCCTAACTCACTTGTTCTGCTTGTAATAGGGATTTAAGATATTGGACTTATCATTTAAGCATTTTGATCTTTGATTAAATATTGTGTGTTTAGATTTAAAGATCTAAAAATTGATACATATTTGCTTATTCTGTCTTTATGTGACTTCTTTTTAAAAAAATGGTATCCCTTTACACAGATTATTTTATTGTTTTTGTATCAGAAAGAAAAATAATCTTTTAAATTCTTCCTAAAAAGTTTTCAGCACTTTTTAAAACTTATGATGCTATGTAACAGGATAGTTTACAATTGCTGACTCCATTCTTTCTTAGGAAAAACTACTTATTTTTATTATTCTTTTTTATTCTTAAATCATCTCTAGCGAATATATTTCGAGCCAAACATAACGTTTTATGCGCATTCTAAAATTCTAACAATTTAAAATTCTATTTGATTTCCTATTACAACATTCTATCACATTGTATTGTAGTATAAATACAGCTTATACAGAGTGGTCAGAATTGTTAAAGTTAATATGTGTGCCTAGAGGTTTAAAGCGGCTTTTTAATAATATTTACATTTTTATTGCTTTATTGTAAGCTCCATTTAACAGTATTTCTAAATCTGTATTTGTTTTTATTCCTACGATTAATGGAAGCGAAGATTCAGAGATTTTTATAAAATTGAACTGATAAAACTCAAACAGAAAGTGTCCCTTAAATAGCCAGAAGTTGAATTTTCATTATTTTACGCTGTCCAGAGGCAGACTAAATTAAACGTTAATTAATAATATGCTCTGCAGAAAAACCATGGTAATTTGGTACAGTTTTTGTACGATTGGCCGTGAACATTGGTTTGAATGTTTGACAAATTTCAGACTTTACGCTTATGAGTATCCATAGATGGGGCATTATTTAACGATGGTTTCTGTTGTATTATACAGGGGCAGTTTAATGGTTACAAACGTTTAGGACAGAAAAGTACACTCAGACGATGGGAAATCACATAAGAATGGATGGTCGGTAACGCTTTCCTGGCTCAGTCGTGAAGACACAAAATGCACGAAAGGCAGGAGATGAACAAGAGGAGAAAACATGTCTATTATTCGTAGTGCAGCAAAAATGCTGGGAAGTCTCTGGTTGGTGTTCGTGACATATGAAATTATGCAAACTGAAGTATATGACGATATATCCGCACATACGGTTTCTTTTGCCGCGCTCTCTATGAAACTTTATTTAACCTTCCATCCAAGTAGTTGTCGGTAGGACTGTTACATGAACGCTGATATGCATCTGGCATACGGAGCCACTGAGTTCAATGGACAAACGGTACATCAGTTGATTTCGTTGTATGCTCCCAGCAACGCCTTCCTTACACGCTTGCACCAATGATTGTCCAACAGCGGATTCTACATCTTGCATGCACAGAAACGTGACAGAAGAGTAAAAACCCCAAACAATGAAGAGATTGTGCTGGATCTGGCACAGAAACATCCCATAAACAGTGTACGGGTAATCGACAGTTATGCCGAGATTTCCCATTTGATAATCTGACGGACACTGCATACTAACGACGTGCACTTCTATTAACCCAACATGCACCCTTTTTCTCTCTTTATTGTTATTTTTCTTATTTTTTGGCGGTACAAAGGATAATAAGTATGTTTTCTTCTCTTATTCTTGTCCTTCTATATCTTGTGTTTTGTGTCATTACTACCACGGCAGCAAGGTGTTTAAGATCAAACATTCCTATGTGATTTCCCATTGTCTAGGAGTACTCTATCTGTCCTGAAATTTTATAATCTCTGTACTAATACACCCTGTAAAATTGTTGCATGGATTGTGTATTTTTTCAAGTCTCTATACATTCAAACGATGAAGTAACTTAGACAATGAGAGCAGCTACAGCAACCAAGCATCTATCATTTACAAAACTGTGTTTGAAAAAAGCAAAGAATCTGAAACACAGCAATCAATGAGTTAGAGAACGAAGATGGGGGTTATACAGCAAAAGAGGAGAACTAGAAATATCTAAAATAAAGCATTATTTTAGAAAAGTAGAAATCAAAATTTTAAATGTTTCTTACAAAGAATATCCCCCCCCCATCAAAATTGTTTACACAGCAACTATTTTCCAAAGCATTTATAAATGTATTTCTTAGAATTTTTTTTTAATGTAAATTACTAAAAGAACAACTAAAATGATAAATGGCTTTTAAGGAAATTTACCTCTATGTGCCTACGCAGATACCTTAAACATGTGCATTCTTAACTTTTAATACGAGAATATTGCCCAATTTGGATTTGAGTAAATACAGAACTTTTAATTTTCGTTTTAGTTACATGCTTTAACCATTTTTTTCTCAATTTAAAATAGAGACCTTAAGTCTATTCAGTTTCGTGTTTTTTGTTCATAATACTTTCAAAAGTAATTCAATAATATGGCATGACATACATTTTCTTTTTTAACTTTATATGAAATAAATGTAAGGTAATATAAAGTCTTGGGAATTGTTTCAAGCGAGAATGTAATATGAACTGCGATTTTTAACACCTTTATAACCTGTTGAACAGGAATAATAAAAACAGTTAGAAAATAAAAATGCAATAATTTTCAAAATTTTTAAGGCGATAATTTATGAAATCAAATATTGAACTGCAAGCCTTTAACCAATAGTTGAAACTTTTGCCATAATGTTTTCAGTAAAAATATGAAAATTAGCAGATAAGGCGTTTTCTTCGAATTTAGTTGATTCCTTTTTTTGTTTCTCTGAATTTTTTTAAAAAAAACCCTTTGATTAAATTTGAATGAGTTTTATTTTATAGTCTTTATTATCTGTAGGTCGAAGAGGAATATAAGTAATATAAGTACTGTCAAGTAATATAAGTACTAGAACAGCGTTACTCAAACTGTGGTGCGTGCCCCCTTTGGGGGGGGCGTAATATTTTTACGAGGTGGCACGAGCATAAGGAAAAGACAAATACAAAAGATTTAAAAAAATTACTAATTTTCTGAAAGTAAACAAAAACATACATTCTGACATACTAAAAAATGTACGCATTTACACCGATATAATGCACTTAATATAATATAATGCAGAACAACATTAAAAATTAACAATGACCCCATGGGCTTGTCATAAATAAAATTATATTCAAAAATTAACACTTATCTTGATAATTTGTACTTTTCATATTTAATCCCTTAACTGTTGATTAATGGTTACGCGATTCACTCCCCAATGAGTGAATCGCGTAAAACTATGATTGAAAATTGGGTCGCAAATACTGAAACTTTGAGAAGCACTTTTCTAGAAACAAAAAAAAATTCATTGGGATATATATATATTTTTATCGTTTTAGTGTAATAATTCATCACCAAAAATGTCCTTCAAAATCTATGCTTTTCTGTATTTGATTCATTGAAACCGTTAATATACATTTATTTTTTAAAGTTGAAGTTTAACTTCTGGTTAAAGTACACATGGAATAAATATTTCTACTGCACCTAGAGCGTTTTCCCGTTCATAATATAGATCAGCTCAGATAAACATACTTCATCAAAAACAGACTCATTCAAATTGCATGTCAGAAAAGAGTTTGCTTCTGCTCTCATTCAATTTATGGCATGCCAGTATTATATCTGCTCCTTCAAAAAGAAAGAAACCGTCTGCTAAAATGAGAAGAGGGGTAGCACAGATAAATCATTCGGTGATTATTTCCCTCTCACTCCCTAAATTGGATTTGCAATTTTCGAAAACGAAGTTACTGACGCGATTTACACCTCTGTGCATATGCACCATGCAGTTTGTCTGGCAAATGAGAAATGAACGATTAGTTCCCAAAGGCATTTTGTGGAGGAACAAATTATCTTCAAGACTCAAACACTAACTTTTCTGAGGAAAAATTGAACTTTATACTCTGCAATTTAGTCGTAAATTACAATTTAAAAAAGTTTCTAAGTTCTGTTTTATTACAAAAGCGCAAACAGTTTTTAATAAAAGAAAGATACTAAAAATGAATATGTTTTGTATATGTTTGTAGGTTTTCTTCTAAACTGATAATGCGTTGTTGACATATACTTTCTGTTTCAATGTAATATATATTAAAAAAAAAGGCTTTTTCTTTAAATCTTACTTATTTTGCACCCTTTTTTTCCATCATTTCAGGAAAATTTACTTTTACTCACACAAACACGTTTTATTGCATGATTATAACAGTTACTGTGAAATCTCCTTTCTAACATTTTGTATTATGTATATATACGGTTGCCCGGGCTAAAAGTATCCAAAAGTTATGATTTATTATCTCGGGAATTACCAATCAGATTGTAAAAAAACTAATTTTTCATGGTTTGGAAAATTCTCTGAGACTGTTTGGGTCTAGTCCGATCGGCCGCATATGAGCGCCTTTTTCGGCAATCGCAGGTGATACACTTGCTTCACTGATTTCATTAGTAAAGATGTGGATGCCACAGCAAAAGGTGCAGTGCGTACTTTGATTTACGGCATTTAAATCAGTCACGCGTGTACAGCTACGTTTTCGAATAGAATGGAAGGCCATTACTTGATTGCCTAATAGACTTATCAGAACTACTACAAAATGAATCAAGCGCACGATTAACAGTGTCTTCTATCACAAAACTGAAGGATACTTGCCAGTTTGAGGGGTACCAAAGTTCCCGTCTCCTTTAAAGTTTTTCCCATTGGTGGAGAGATTTTGATGTCGGAGTATCTACATTCCATTCTGTTCAAAAACGTCGCTGTACATGCGTGACTGATTTAAATTCCGCTAACCAAAGTACGCACTGCACCTTTTGCTGTGACATCCACATCTTAACTAATGAAATCAGTGTAACAAGTTTATAGTCTGCGATTACCGAACAATGCACGCACGTGCAGCCGATCGGACTAGACCGAAAAAATCTCGTTGAGTTTTCCAATCCATGGATGAACATTTTATTACATTCTTATAGGTAGTTCCGTAATAATAAATCATAACTTTTGGATACTTTTAGCCCGGACACCCTGTATATATTTTACTTAGTTTTTAACTTACGTTGTGCTGGCAGTGACCTAGTATTAAAGGTCACTAATTCACAGCCGGTGTCCGTGTTTCTTGAGTTTGAGTAGTAGTGTCTCTTAAGGGTGACGAAGTGTAGAGGAGCTGATGCTTATCAATCTAAGACCTAACATTGGCGTTGTTTGATAATACTGAAAATGCCACTTTATACAGTATTATCCTAGTCACTTGACGATGACTCAAGATTGCAAGATCCGTCACCAATAGCCTTCTTGGATTCTTATAGTGTAACTTTAAAAAACACTCACTCACCTATAATTTACGTTATACTGTGAAGCAGCACGGGCTATTAATGAAGGTATTTGCATTTTTGAATCGTAGTCGAATGAACAGGACGTACTTGGCTGGCTTTTCTATAAACCTTCATACTTGAGCGCTGGCATTTTTAATGAGCACTAGCCCTTATCCTACACGTCAGGTCTTTAGTGTTCCTAGGTTTCGATCTACGTCTCAGCGACTCTACAACGTCGTCCGTATGTTCTATTATTTGGCCACACACACACACACACACACACACACACACACACACACACACACACACACACACACACACACACGCACGCACGCGCACGCACGCACGCACGCACGCACACACACACACACACACACACACACACACACACACACACACACACACACACACACACACGCACACACACACGCACGCACACACACACACGCACGCACACACACACACGCACGCACACACACAGAGTTAAATTTTAATTTTAAAATATTTGATAATCATTACTTATATTTGGTAAATATTAGAAAATAATGTATAATAAATAATGTCTATATTTATGTAAGTTTATTCACTTTTAAAGGGGCTTACACAAACACACATGCTCACAAATTATGATAACAAGATAATTATTTGGTACTTATCCACATATAATTTCAGTATTTTATCTTACGATTTATAATTTTATACTTAATCTGTCAATTTTCTATTCTTATTTACACTTTTAAACACTTTTTCTCTTCATTGTATTAAATGATATCTTATAAAATTCAATACAAGTATTTTTTCATTCAGTTGTAATTTTCATTACAGAAAAGTTTTTAAATAATATTCGCTATTTATAGTTCTTTTTACGGTATTTTGCGTTACCGAATCAGTATATTTTTAAACTTTAATTCTAAATGCTCCACAGGATTCAGATATATACACACAAAAAAACAATTTTAATTTATATTTGCTATGAATCAATTCCTCCAGCTTTCCTTGAAGGCAAATGGAATTTATGCTAAATTTACTGTAATTACAATATGTAAACACTATACATAAGCCTATATAAAGTAATATTTTTTGTAAAATCTTAAATTTGTTGTACATATTACCCAGAAAAATTTAGAACAATTCCGCTATAAATCATTGCAAATGTAGGAAGGCAAACGCATCACATAAAAGAAAATTAATATTTCTCGTCAATGCAAATTGTCTAGTTGCAACATTTACTTTTCTCCTGTCGTTCCCGAATGTAACGGAATCCTATCTTTTCAAATATGCAAAATTTAAAAGAGTTCGTAATGACCATCTATTTTGAGGTGATTATATCAGACGAAATCTGAAAAACAGCCCATGAAATGCATTCTGTATCTATTAGCAAATGTAGTTATGGAAATGGTTTTATCTTAATATATTTAGATAGAAAATCTCCGTGACTCGAAGCTTAGCATTGTTTCGGTTGCTTAGCAACATTAGGAACGGCACATAATTGATATGGGACCTTTGGGAAAACAGGAGGTCTTTATTTCTACTCGATAGGCGTGACTTAAGGTTATGACAGATTTTCCCTTGGTCGGATTCTTGTAGCCCGTACCACACCTTCCGAACTTCTTAATTTAGAGTTCCATTGACCAATGTGGGAAAAAGATCATTTAGAGTTCATTATTTTGGTCATATTTTTTGTCCTTGGAAGAAGTGCCCCACATCCGTTCATTTGCGAGCAATTTTACAGGAAACTGAAAAATTGGTTTGTCAGTGATTGAATGGATTGTGAACCAGAAGAAAGAGATTATGTATGAAGAATTATATTTTGATCAGACAAGTGTGGTTTCGTGAAAATTATAATCTTTGAGAATATTATCTTATTTCACATAAAATAATTTTGAATAAAAAAATTATTTTTGAATATTTACTATATTCTAGGGTTCCTTATAAAAGTGCTCCCAAACCTTTTTATCGCCATGGACTGGTCAGCATTTGATATTTTTTTCATGGCCCGCTGAGGGTGAAACATTCATTGTTTATGATTTAAATTGTTCTGATTTAGTAACTTTAATTTAATTGAATTTAAATGTGCCTTCAGAATAAAATATATTTACATAAATAAACATAAAATGATTACCATTTAATATAAAGAGATTTCTATGGAAAATCATACAAGCTCGAGAGAAATACACCTCAGTAAATATAATGGAAATAATTTAATTTTCCTTGGGGGCCCGGTACCATTTCATCCGCGGACCAGTGCCGATCCGCGGCCGGGTGTTGGGGAACAATGGTGTAAGGAAATTATTTTTACTGTTTTCAATAAAAAAATGCATCGAAAATAAAATAAGGACAAATATTGCACATTCTAGATTATTTAATAATATTGACATTATGGATTACACGGAAAGTGATTTAACACGGAATATAAAGTGATTTCCCTGGAAAATTGCACAAATCCGAAAGAAATATACCACAGTAAATGAAATAGAAATAATTCTATGTTTATTGGAATGTCCAGATCCATTGTATCCTCGGACCGGTACGGTTTGCAGCAAGGTAGTTAGTTACCAGAGCCGTATAAGATGACTGGTATTTTTACAACTATGAGTAAAAATCCATTCTTGCTAATACACTGCACAATATCAAGGATTATACAGTTTTATAGTTATGTCCAGCAGTTTTATAAGAGATAAGTCCACTGTAGTCCCGTAGGAGTGGCATTCTCGCGGTTTAATTCACGGACTTGAGGCCAGCGTGCTATGAGTTCAAGCCCAGCGCCACTGAAAACCCGCCATGTAGAAGAGCTCATACCTTTTAAATCTTCCAAGGGACAAAACTTTCTTGTTATTGGGGTGTGGAAATTTGGAGAGGGGTGTGCCAGATTAGGTGTCAGCCTCGTCACTTGATCACAAAAAAAAATTACGAGGTGCGGCACATCAATAGACGTTTTGTTGCTTTATATGCGGCTTTAATACACTCTTACTCATTCACACCAATGCAGTCAGAAATTGTTTTTTTTTTGGTTATTCATCGAAACATGTTATAGAGCATTAAATTGTTAATTTAAGTCAAGTGAAGTCTTAGAATCGGTCCTCAAGGTAATAAAGGGTTGAGAAAAGAAATAACATTTTACTCTCGTTTTTGATTGGGTTCAGAATTCTGAGATCCTGCGCTGGTATTCTTTATATACTTTATAATGAAATTCAGAATTTTGCTCAAAACAGACCCTTAATGTCCTCTATTTTAGTATTAGAATTTTGTTAGTTTATGTGATTATATTTTATTAAAAATAGAAATCTTTTTTATTACTTACATATATTTATGCAGAAAGAATTCTTTGAGAAAGAGGCATTTGGTTGTAATTTTAAAATGACAAAGAAAAAATTATAATTTTAAATAAAAATATAAAATAAATCTATATTCTTGCAAATAGCAAGGGCTTAAGATGGGGTAAAATGCTATTTTTCACTGAAGTACTAAGCACCACCTTTTTAGGAATATTAATTAATTTTGCCGAAAGAGAAATATAATCGAATTGGGTACATATTGTAATTTTTTTTTTACTGTCAACTTGAATAAAATAAATCAGAAATAAACAAAACGTCTGATTGGGTGAAAGATACAAGTTCTAGTGGTGGTAAATATGTATTTAAACTTTAATTCTTGGAAGCTCGCATCGTTCAATTGATCGTAAGCCTTTGATTCTTACAACCTCGTAATGGTGACTGATACGAATTTATCAGAATTTTTTTTGTTGATATTAGTTGATGGTGATTCCATTAATTTCAAGAGGAAGGGAGGGAGGGAATTAAAATACTTGCCTTTTTTTAGGTAATATATTGGCTAAGGAAATGCGTTTAATTTGTTTTAGAAAATTTGATTTCATTTGACCTTTAAGATAAATGCTAAGTGAGTGGAAAATACGTCAGATATAAATCGTATATAAAAGCAATTTTTAGAGGAGAAAGAAAAGAAACCCTATGATGTCAGAAAGCTATTTACATAAAAAAAAGAGTCATTTTTACATACCAACATGGACGAAAAGAAATTTTTAAAAATTAAATTAAAGCTCTTTTTGTGTGATCCACACATTAAAATAATAGAATATATATATTTTTTTATTTTATAGATATTAAACTTTACTTTTAACTACAGTTTTTAGGTATTCAAATTGGATTATTTTTAACATCGAACACTTAATACACCAAGAGGTTTATTGTGAAAGTAATATTAAATCATATGTTAAATTGACAAGACAGATCCATGAGTTCGTTCTCTATGTTTTTCAACTTATTTCACCAGCAAATACGCTTGGAGACCTTCAAATTTTTACGCCCATCAGCATTACTGAATGAAAGTATTTGAAAGGATGAGATTCAACCCTCCTCCAATGCACCACCTGGTGGTCCCGAGTCTACCACAGCAGTCCGAAGTTATAATTTATATTCAGTTTGCCAGTAATGCCTAATATTGAACTCTGTATAAAATAAAATAAATAAATATTTCTACACGCACGCGCGCACACACACGCGCGAACTAGTAATGACAAATTATTGGAATGTTTCTCATGCAAAATATTTAAGAGGAAAATTAGATTAGGAATATCTGAAGAGACATTGCATTTATAAAAAGTCAGAAAACATACATTTATTTCAAAAAGTTTAAATGGCCCTTCAGGATACGTATAGCAAACTACAAATTCTTCTAATTAATCAATCAATCAATTTTCTTTTCTCTTCTTAAATTTTTAACTATTCTAAATTTATGAAAAAACAGTGGCTAAAAATATTTAATACTAATATTTGAAACAACATAATTTGGATTTTCGAATCTTTACTCACAGAGGTTTTTTTCCTTCTCCCCCGTTGAGAGCGTTATTCTGGTATTGTCTTCTAGATTCCTGTATAGTTTTTTCCATCTCCTTTACCTCTCAGTTTTTTTCTCTATTTAGGTGTTTCCGAAGCAACCCCATTACCATTACTTTGAATTCACCTAGGTTAGGAACAATTTATTGCTTAGCAACTCAGCAAATTAAATGCTTTTGTTCCTCTTCTTTCGACGCGTATTTCATTCGTCTTCGTTGGATACTCACAACTAAAATTATCGAATATATTTTTCACGCGAAGCTATTTTCTTTAGAAAAAAATCCATTAATATAAATTATTATGAAAAAATATTTTGATTAAAAATTATAAACTCTATTCCTATAAACTGATAATGAAAAATATACATAAAATAAAAAGTATGTTTTATGTTTCTTTCCAAAAATTTCGCATACATGCATATATAGATATCATTTTTGTAATGTTTATATTTTTTATATATACCATAATAAAATATTTTCCAATTTTAAGGAAAGGAAAATTTAATTAATAACATCCGTGACCACATTTTTATCTGGTTATTTGATGAAAAATACGTTTAAATTGAAAAAAAGGAGTACTAAAATATCAACATATTTTTCAAAATGCTTTTTGTTATTAATCTATATGAATTAATATAGACATGATTTTATGACTAAAATCAAAATTTATATAAGTAAATAGTTAAAAATAGGAATTTGTGTACTTTGATAAGTAAGCTGATTGTACTGATTTAATTTCATTTATATAATTGCTTTATCTATTTGCATAATCAGATTTAAATATGCAGGAAAAAGCATCCTGAATTCTGAGCACTTTAGATCGGAACTCATAGCTGTCAGTGGTGCTCTTGATCATGCTCTCAACTCTAATAAGGACAGTATCTGGATTCTGACAGATAGCAGAAGCTGCATCCAATATTTGAAGAATTGGACAAAGATTATGGACAGTACTAGAGAGAGTCTGGATATTATGTCCAAATTGGCTGGGCTTGGTCAGAGGAAACAAGTGTGTCTCTAATGGATTCCGCCGCATGTGGGTGTGCCTGGAAACGAGGAAAAAAATTCTTGATTAGCTGGCTGGCAGGGGGTGTGATCTCCCTAAATCCAGTTCCTCTGCCTTGAGCTATTCTGAAATTCCTTCCTTCTACAGGGTTAAAATAAATCTGACTTGACAAAACCCTTCTGCTTACCACTGGTACCCAGCTGAGAGTCCTGGCTTTTCTCTACAATGCAGGACATACAGAGCTTTTCAGATGGTTTTGGCACGTTTAAGAAGCGATCACCTTCATGGTATTACATTTGTGCTGGGGGTAAAGTCTTTCTTTATCTGTCTCTGCTTTCTCTCTGCTTCTTCTGCTCATCTTCTGGACAGCTGGGACATTTCCCTGAGACAGCTGTTTGGAGATCAAGACCTGGCTTGTGACATCTATATGTGGAATGGTCAAATTGACTTGGTGTAGGCCTTCCTGCTCCAAGGGGATTTGAAACAACGACAACATATATGCACAAGTCTTCTTTTTATAACTATTTTAGTTTGATTTAATTTACACATAATCAATTTTAAATCTTTAGAAAATGACTATGCTTCCGATTGAAAAGAGAGAAAATTATAATATTTAGTAAGAAAGTATGCCGATTTATTACATAAAAGTTTTAAATAATAATGCATAAAAACAAAGTGAAATGTAGAAAAATAGAGGAAGTACAATTCATATACATATTACACACTATCTGGCCAAAAGTATCCGGACACCCAGTGGTATGGACTTGGAGCATCCTGAGGCACACATTAATATGATGTTGGTCCCCTTTTTGCATGGATGACAGCCTGCACACGTTTAGGAAGACTCTCCACCTATTTTTGACAGGTGACCATAGGAATTGCCTTCCGGGCGTCCATGACAGCTGAAGTGAGTGCTTGCAGTGAGGATGGTCGATTTGGCTGGCTACGTAATCTGAGCTCTAATTCGCCCCAAAAGTGTTCTATGGGATTTAGATCGGGGATCTGAGAAGGGCAGTCCAGTTTTTGAACACTCATTTCGTCAAACTACGTCTATGCAAGCCTCGATGTGTGAATGGAACAGTTATCCTGCTGGAAGAGAAATGGGCCTTCCCCGAAATATTGCCATAGAGTTGGGAGTGCAGCATTGTCCAGGATGTCTACATACATCTCAGAGCTCATGTTTCCAATCACAGGAATTAACGGACCCAGGCCAAACCACGAGAAACATCCCCACACCATTATGCTTCCACCACTAACACTTAACAGTCGGCACAGTGCAGTCATTAAAAAAAACGTTCGCCGGGCATCCGCCAAACCTAGACGCGCCCATCCGACTGCCAGACTGTAAAGCGAGATGCATCACTTCAAAGAACAGTTTTCCACACGTCCACAGTCCAATGACGATGAGCTTTACACCATTGCAATCGATGCAATCGATGCTTCGCATTCTGCGGAGTGATGTTTGGCTTGTGAGCGACTGCACGACCATGGAATCCCAAGTTATTTAAATATCGACGGACAGTCCTGCTGCTAACACAAATTCCTGATGAACTTTTGAACTCCTGAGTAATTTCAACCAACGAGGACTTGTGATTTTGTTTCACTACCCTTTTCAGAGTTCTGCGGCTGCGTTCACGAAGTATTTTTGGCCTACCGGTTCGTTTTTCTGCCGTTTCACTCTGCCTCGACGTTTCCACTTCACAATTACATTACTCACAGTGGATTTAGGCTTCTGTAGAATGTCTGCAATTTCACGAACTGATTTCCCACTAAGGTGGCATCCCACTATACTGCCACGATCAAACTCACTAAGCTCCTTTGACTTACTCATTGCCTCACAAACGCATAAATACAATCTGACAAACCACTATCAACACTTTTATAGCTTTCAATTACGTATAAAATTGCGTCACTCGCCAGAACCACTTTTTTAAGGGGTGTCCGGATACTTTTGGCCAGATAGTGTATAAAGACATGTCTATCCAAAAATTTAGAAAAATAATAATTATAACAAAACTGCATGGAAATATACTATATTCAATGTCTCGTGTACTATTAATCAGATCATATGATATTACAGTGGATACTCTAATATTTGAATATATACGTCTTCTTCGTATCATTCTCATTTTTTAGTCTTTTTTAGGTAATTTAGGAACCATTTTATACGAATCAACTAGTACCACGCGTTAACAGAAGAAGACATTAGAGAGCTATTTTTGTACAAATTTCCAGGATTCTTGTACACGTGATTCAATTGCACACCCGGAATCTCTAGGGAGCCACGTTCTCTTTCCTTATTAGTTGACTCAAATAAAATATTATGGTAGCTACGCTCTTCACACGAGTCCTACTTGTATATTGAAAATTGAGAAAGCTTTCCATTGCTTCTTCGTACTCCAATAATTGTTTCGATGAGTCCCATTCTCCCTTTTCAATCAGCTTTGTTCCCATGTGTGAAAGAAAAGTTCTTCCATCTTCACACTTGCAAAAAAGGGGTTGACTGACATAAGTTACCCCGAGTGAAACCGGCTTGAAGGAGAAATGTTATCTCACTCATTTTCCTGCACCCTTAAACTTTCTTTATGATGATACCCATACGTTTTTGATAGTGTTCAAATCCAGACTTAGAGCGAGAATGTTTTGGGAAAACTTGATGTGTCTATGGATATGTTGCCCTGTCGCAATACCCTCTTTGAGCCCCTTAAAAATTAAACAAAAGGGAATGAATTACTTTCTGGAGTTTGTTTACGATATTCAAAAATTGGGAGACCACATAAGATTGCTAAAGAGACTTGGTTATCGTAATGAAAACTCGTCCAAATCATCACAGACTGACCGCATTGTTTAACTTCTTTGTATCTTTACGCAGGTCATGCCGGCAGGATGCCTATCTAACAGGGCTGTCCAAATTCTATATTGGCTAAACACAGAAAAACACTACAAGTTATTTCTCACCATAAGCCACCCAGTGACTTGAAGCCTATTGAGAATTTTTCTTTGGGGCATTATCTGAGCAAGGGCTTACTTATTATCCATTTGAAAAGTTTTGAACAGTTGTTTATCTGATACTTCTATCAAACATTCGTGTTTATATCATGTTATTCTAAGATTTGACGTTTACCACGCAGAAATCACTTTCTTAATTTCTTTTATCTTTCACATATTTGTGATTCACGATCTTTTTTTTTGTCGATGTTTCGCCACAAAAATCGTATGCGTTTTACAGGTCTTTTTAGGATTGCAGCAGCACAGTTTTAAATTTTAACCCATAAACTCATATAGACATCATCTTTGGGCATTTTAATGAATTTCATTATTGTTTTCGAAATAACTTTGGTGTAATTAGAATTGAATTTATTTGTGGGCATATATTAAGTCAATTCCTTGATGTGAGGAATCACATGGCGTTCGGAATTCGTATAATTAGAGATTGTATTTAAAATTTTAGGATACCAAATTTTAAGAAATTTTAGGCATTGTGTTATGATTCTTACAGTTAAATTAATATTTTGTTTTATTATTATTTTCTAAAACATAATACATTTTCATTTCATAAAAATTCATTGCCAAATTGAAGGTGCTTTTTTTTGACTTTTTCAACTTTTACAAACATATATTTCCTAAGCTTTTAGGCCAGACGGTGTGAGATATTATAAAAAATTATGATTACAGTGCTTTCGGATTTTAAAACCGTGAAAAACAAATAATAAGTTCCCTTATGTATGATTCAATTGACAAAAATCGGTCAAAAAATGAATCTAACTTCTTTAGTCTAACTTATTTCTTATATACTTTTCTATAACCTCACAAAATTTGAAAGGTCTAATCTTAAAAAACGCAGAATTATGATAGCTTTTACGATCGTTTTTATTCACATCCCTATGGCAAATCAAAACTTTAAACTTACTTACCTCAGAAAGATAAAATAACTATTTTGTGTTCATTTAAAATGCTAAGGCTTTTTTTTTCTATTGTGCCTAATGCTTTGAATTTTTTTACCTATTGCTAATAGTACATGTAACAGAATTTGGTACGCATTTTTGATTCCAAAGCAATACTTATTTCTTCAAAATAATTGAACTCGGAATTTACACCTTTTTTAAGGAATTTTCAATAAGCATTCATAAAAAGAAGTATTGCACGAATACCAATCATGTTATCGCAAAACCCATACCAACTTTTGTTGTACGTATTTCGTCGTATTTGCAAATCAAATTTCATGCGTGTACGTAAGGTTTTGTAGGTGGAGTAGCATTTTAAAATCACTTCACAAATTTTTACTTGAAAGATTAAATAGTTACCTTTTTATGAAATTTTGAGCACAAAATCTGTTTTACATAGTATACACACATAGAAGGCAACCAAATTTTTTTTTGAAAACTTTCAAATTAAAATATTTTGAATAAATTGTATTATCTTCTCTTAAAATAAATAATAAGTTCGTCTTTAAATTAAATAATAAGTTATCTTAAATATTATTCTATAGTGATTACTATCAGTTAAAATCTTCAATTTAAAAGAAGCAATTTAATTTTAAACTTACTTAGTAAAAATTAAATTGAAAATATAAGGTTTTACTTGCTAAGAATTATTATTAAACTTAATGTATTTTCTAGTTAATAGGTAAAAAGGAAAAAAAAATATAATGCTCTTGCATTAATGTATGTTTGAACAGCAAATACCTTACCAGATATGAAATAGAGAGCAACAGGGAAAAAAGTTAAATATCTTTCAAAAAATACATGACCGGAACAAATAATAAAATATTCGCAAGATTCTTTTTTTTTTTTAAAAAAAAAATTCAATAAGATGTAGGGGAAAGATTATAAAACTAATTTTCTTGCTATATATTGAATTTCAAATACCAACTTATTTTCCTGTAGGAATTATTTTTCTAAGCAGAAAAATAAAGAATATATATTATCCATTTTTTAAATATTCCACGTTTCATAAACATAAATACTGAAAGAAATCAAGTAATTAGCTAAAAGAATTAATTAAACCCTACTTTTAAGAAATATGCTTTTTTATGCTTTTAAACAATCGATGGAGAAAATATGAACAACAAATGAATTCCGAAGGGAAAAAAATTATAATAACTGGAATAAACATAGCAATATGTTTCAAGAAAAAAAAGTAAACAATATTCTCATTAAATTTAAATAATTATAAAGTTTTTAAAAATCTTCAAATTTGTGTTTCAAATCTATTTAATTTTAATTCAAAATAAGCACCGTTTTGAATTAAAAAAAAAAACAGTGAATGGCCAAAAGAAAATTTTTTTAGCAATTAGCCCTGAGACGAAACCATTTGGTTTTCGAGTATTTCGTAAATATCTTTCCTGCTTTTATTTGATGCTTAATTTAATGGAAGGAATGGTTTAAGCATCTAATGATTTTTTTCGCCTATAGTGAAAATACTTTTCTGAAACTCAAATTTGTTTTCAATTATGGAGAATTCTTTAATTATGTTGAAAAAAAAGAGAATGTTTAATGAACTCAATGAGGAATCCACCTCCTTCCGAAAAAAGTTTATCTGTAAAGTATTAAAATATGAAAATAAAGTAAACACTCCCCGAAACATATTGATTTTGAGCAAAAATACCATTTCTACTATTTACAAAGTTATGCTTTGTAACAGTAATTTAAAACTAGATTTTGTATTATGAATTGAAAGACAAAATTTGTAGCTTCACAAAATACATTCAGTGAAACACATTTATCGCAGAGACGCTTAAAACGAAATATTGTTTAACAAGAAGTAATGCAACGGCCACGCCAAACTACAATGCGTTTCCATGCATTTTTTTTCATAGAATGAAACGAAAAGATTTTACTTCTGGAAAGGTACAAAATACGAAAAACACCACATGTATAGGGGAGATTTAATATGAATGTTAAATGAAAGAGAGATGGTTTCATATCTTTCGTAGAAAAGACGCCAACTTGGCTTTGAAATATCCTCAAAATATAGCCTGTGAAACGTGCCAATTTTATTTATCTGAGCTATTTACACCTTCCACTATTACAAACGCCACACAAAATTTCTTATTTTTCATCAGTTGATTTTTTAATTTGGTGACAATTACATCGTAGTGTGAGTAAAAATCAGTGAGTTTGATTTGCATTTTTTTTTTGCGCGTTTTTCACGTAGGAACAAAAGCGCTATTAGGACGCAAATTTCGTCTTCGTCTTCGTTCCATATTTTGTCGTACCTTTTTCTCAGGCAATAAGCAACCAATTGACCTCGGGTTTTCGGCATTTGGTCGCATTTGTGCCCTAGATGAGCCAAATCATATTTAAATTTATTTATTAAAAATTTTTTTTAAGTACACAGTACTACTTTCTGATAGTAAAAGGTTCATTAGTTGCATTATTGTAAAATACAACATGTGAAAAATGCGCTAAAGTTACTTGGCCATGCCAATGATTGATACCTTGTTTCTGTTTTAAAAGAATCTTTTTTACAAGCACGATGGCAAATATTCCAAGGGGAAAGTAAACTGCTATTTCACAAGGGAAGATGGAGTTTCTTAAGCTCACTGATCAAAAACAGAAGACGAAAACCGAAATCTGTAAAGATTTTGGTATTGCTAAATTTTATATTAAATTTCAATAAGTTCTTATGAATGTTTTTGTTTCATTGATTTTTATTAAATACATGAATATATACATATCTATGTAAATGAAATGTACACTAATAAATTTAATTTTGTTGAATATATGTTTTTTTTCAAAGTATTTGATACGAAATCCTTTTACCCCGAAAAAATATTTCAGTCCCCTCAGTTTCGTGTTAAATAATTTTAACTGCATATAAGGGTAAATTAGCCCGGAAGTTGAGCATGTCAATTTGCATATTGAAATGTTTATTTTACAGTATTTTTATTGAATGGCTTAAATAAAAAGTAAGTCACAGTATTGATATCAAATAAACGTTAGACATATGACAAATTTTGACAAAATATTACGATTTATTCTAACATTAAAAATTGAGGAGTTTTTTAATGTGTAATAGTTATTTAATATAAGAATTCTTTTCAATTTTACACTTCGGTTTAGTCTCTCGTTAATGCAATAAATTAAAGTTATTTTTAAAATTGTTTATTGAGAAACTACTTTTTATTTAAATACTGTAGCATTGGGAATTTGTTTTTATTTTATAGATAATTTTACTTGTTTTGCTAATGTGAATAAATATATATGAAATATTTTAATCATTGCCATAACTTTAAAAAAATAGATACCAAACATTCATTAATGATCTGGCATTATTGAGAAATATAGTGATAAAACTAAAATGCTTAAAAGGTTAATAGTAAAAGAATTTAACGAATTAATCTATCTTAATTATTATGAAAGAAGGAAGACATGATACTATTCTGAAAACTGAAAGTGGATGTCAAATGGAAATTGAGAATTTCGAAATAATTTATAAAATGGACAAACTGTATCGTTAATCTCAAAAAGGTTGAGATGAGCCAAATCCCTTCTACCCTGTGACTCAGCTAAAGGTGTGGAAGGAATTAAATGATCATTCGATTTGATAAATTTCAATTACTTTATTTATCACTATAATCAACTCAAACCCAAATAACACTTTAAAAAGGATAATTCAGTCAAGCAACAGAGAGAGAGAGAGAGAGAGACGAGATTCGCGTTCGGGGAGAATATGTTCAAAACTGCGGCTCTTCCTTAATATTACTTCGCACAAAGCTTAAATATTTGCCTAATGACTTTAACACTCTAAACAACTTAATATAAAGTGACAGTACCTGAACTTATGCAGTCTTTTAGTCCATCCCACTTCAACACTTCTTGGTCATAATCATTTACAAGAACTTTAAACCAATTCTGGTAATCTTCACCTTGTAACTATCTTGTCACCTCTTCTTACCTAAACTTCTGACTTTCTAACTTTCTGTTTACCTATTCTCTTCCTGCCAATTCACTAACTATTCACTATTCTCTTTTCTAATCCACTCACAATTCACTAACCTTTAATTCACGACGTAGGAATATATATAATAAACTTAATTTGCATATCACGTTTTCTTCTTTTAGGAGGACTGGTTAAAATTTGCTGTCCCAAAAGAATACACAAAAGGACTGTTATTAGAAGGTCGCGTATAGATCCGTCCCAAGGTTGATCTAAGTTACAAATATAAAATACAACTATTTCTTAGGAAAAGATATAAGATTTCAGTAACGCAATATTCAAGCAATTTTATTTATAATAAGTACTGTTGTAAAATTTTCCCCAAAACAAATACAAGAAATATCTCAAAGTATCACAACGTAGTCCAAGAAATCAAAATATGAAAAGAACTAAAAAACAGATAATGAACTATCAATGTTCCTTCAGTTACAATAGATTAACAATAAATTAAATTTATAAATTACGGTAAACATAAAGCACAATGATTTAGAGTAATAATGAAATGAAATTTCTGATAAAAGGGACGATTAATTATCATTCCAGACTAATGAACATGTCTACGAAAATTACAGTCTTTTTCATGTCTGTAGACTATTCATTATCTTTTATTTGTTTTCTGCAAAGAAAAGTGCCTGTCAGGTTATTTTTTCTCTTCCCCACTGTAGAGATAACAGATAAAAAAATAAACTATAATTAGAAAAAAATTAAGTACAATGTTTTTTTTTTTTATTTTCGATAATTTTAAAGAAGTAACAATATTTTACTTCTAAATTAAAAGACAATTAAATTCGAATAACTAAGAAATAATTAAATTGGAATATATACGCAAGGCAATTACATAACGAAATTTTTAGTTTAAATTTATTTTCACAATAGCTTTCAGTATATTAAGAAGATTACTAAATAATACGGCACCAAATGCAAGCAAAATTTAAGAAATAAAGAAATTTGGGATTAAGTTCCTTCGTTGCTTTGCCCAAGACCTTAAAACGAGACAAAAATACTTTTCTCTTTTTTTTAAATTTAATTTCTGAAAAGCTTTTCGTTTAATCATTGGATTTTTAATAATTTTTTAATCGAACTTCAAAAACTTTTATTATATAACAATGTTTATTTAGTTAGTAATTCTTATAAATAGATCTTATATTTATACATAAATCCCAAAATGAATTATTTACTTCCAAGTAGTTTTTACTAATTAAAGAGAAGAAAGAATACATAATCTGCTAACTGGTCAAATAAAAGCTTCACTTTATTAAAATATTTTATACAAAAGAAAAGTTGGTTCTATGTTAAAAATGTTTATACGCTTTTTTTAACAAAATTAAACGACCGTGTTAACCAAAAACTACCTTAAAATATTTATTCGTGAACAATAAAAATTTCTTTCTTTTACAAATCATCTCTCATTTACTTTAATGGCTTACTCATGGCTTTAAATTACAGAAACATTCAAGATTTAGAATATTGGCTATTAGATTAAAATATAGAAATATTATTTACAGATCATTTCATTTTTAATAAGGTATTTTATTTCATTTTTGAGGTAGAAAATGCTTGCTTGTACTACCATGCATTAGACAAAACATTTCAAATGTTTTAATTAATATTGAGATTAACCAAAAGAACCAACAATTTCATGAAATAATATCCAATAAGAATGAAATTATTTGATAAAAAAAGTTGGATTCGATTAAACACATTTATATACTTATTTCCCCTTTTATTTCCCAATTTGTCTTGTCCATTTGATATCATAATATACACAAATCAATCCGATTTAATTAGAATAGATGATATGATGGAATATTTGAATGACATGATTAGTTTGGCGAATATGTATGATAATATTATGGAACGATTCAATAGCCTTATTAAATTGATATATTTGATATAGCAGAACCTCTCTGGAGCCTAACAGATCTTATATTAAATTTAAGTTGTACAGGTGGCTTGTATTAAACGTTTAACTCGCGTTAGAATTATTTTACTACATTATTTCATATAAAACAAAATTGATGATAACTTAGAAATTCCTGCCTAATAGCTTTGAAATGTCTGTATGTATGTAGTAACCATCGATATTTATGCATTGATTGATGTTAATATTAAATGAATTCAACATGATATCTGCTACTTACCCAATGCTTATTCATCATTAAATAATAATTATATAATATGAGAAACTTACACATAAAATACCATAATAATACCTAAAATGTTTATTTAAACCCAGTTTTTTTCTAAATGAATATAAAAACACATTAACACCACTAAACATTTCTTTATCCGCAACAGAAGTCTTAACAACCACTATAATAATTTCCGTATCTTAAGATCTGGTGTTTATGGGGTCTCAGGGGTGTTAACTTTTTCTGGAGGGCTGAAAATATAAACAATATTCAAATATATATAACTATTTGAAACTAAAATTAAATAATTCTAATCTTTTACACTTTGTTTATAAAAGAATAGGGCTTCAGAAAAGTGTAAAATGTTTAAAATATAATCATAATTTTAAAAATTATAAGCATATGAAACTAAGAAATATTTTTATAAGAAATATTAAGTTTACGGCGGACAAGCTGTTTTCAAAAATATTAGCTTTAATTACTAGCAATAAGTTGATTTATAAAGTTAAATATATCTTTATTACACCGTAGTAAATTGAAATAAATAGAATAATAAATTGTATTTTTTTAAAAAATATAAAAATCATATTTTCAAAAAAAAATTTTTAAATTTCAATATTTTTCAAATATTTGAAATACAAAAGATATATTATTCTTAATCTACTAGGGCTTAAAGAGTATGATACATTTTATAATTATATAAAGTTTTATGCATCAAAGGCTACTATTTTAGAAATAAGCGTGCGCGACGCAAAAATTACTTAATATTTACTACAAAATTATTTCTTATTTGCATATGCTTATAACTTTTAAAATTATGATTATATTTCCAACATTTTGTACTTTTTTGAACCCATAATCCTTTGTAAATTACATGTACAAGATTCGAATTATTTAATTTAAATTTAAAAGAAGTATACCTGTTTGAAAATTGTTTACATTTTCACCCCTCGAGACAAAATCAATACCTTATTCACAGCCACAACTAAATTGAAAACAAGGAAAATAATATGAATTGGAAAGAGTTAGAAAATAAAAACACTGTGATTTAAATAATTAAACATTTAATTTTAAAAACTAACAATTTTTAGCTACATATACAGTGTGAGCACAAAAGTTGCACCCGATTTAAAAAAATCATACTCTCTAAACTACTATACATATTACAATAAGTGATACACGATTGTAAAGAGAAATATACCAAGTTTTTTCCCCCTCAAATGATCAACAGGTGTCAGCACATTCAAAGTCGCTATGATTAAGAATTTAAATATGGCAACATGGCAGGGAAAAGTTTTTACTTATTATAGGATGCACGAGATTTTTCGATTATTTCGGAGCAGCGTGCATTTAGAAATCGCTACGGAAAAGAGGCACCGACCAACAAGAGCATTCTGCGATGGTATCATCAATTAAAAAAAAGCAGTTAACTTGTGTAAATGAAAAACAGCGGTCGTCCAGAGCCTCCGAAGAAGCAATGGAGATGGCGAAGCAAAGTTTTGTTCGAAGTCTATGAGAGTTGTGACCTGAGAACTTGTTCCAGAAAACAGTATGGAAAATTTTACGAAAAAAATTAAATTTCAAGCTGTATTATTTGAAATTGACACAACAAATAACAGAGGATTAGTGCAGCATTGATAGAGGGAAGCTACAAAATGAATGGAGCGAACTGGAGTACAGATTGGACGTATTCCGTGAAACAAAAGGGTCACACATTAAACATTAGTAACTAAAAAAAAACTTGGTACATTTCTCTCTACAATTATATATCACTTATTGTAATATATGCAGTAGTTTCGATAATATAACTTTTTAAAATCAGGTCCATCTCTTGTGCTCACTCTTTACAATGTTGCGTTATTTCATAGATTTCTACATCTTGCATCTATTAGAATTTCTGTCAGCATTAGCTTTATATTAAAATGAAATAAACAGATAAAATTAGATTTTTATAAAAACTAATTTAGTCTTATTTGTATAGCAAAAGAGAATACTAAAATTTATTTAGCTTTTATAAAATTTCACAATGCAGTTCTTTTTAGCTTATGTTTATGCAAGCAGTTTTCAAAGGTTTTCTTAAATTTCGTATGGTAATAGTATTGTAATGAAATATATCCACAGCAGTTAGGGTTAAAGTACACTCACTTTCAAAAGTTAAGCACGGAGAGGAAAATACTATTTTCCGGAAGCCAATCAGAATTGAAGAGGATGCAATTCGCTGCAGAGGTAGATGGAAGTATGCAAATATGTTAGGTAACAGTCAATCCTGCTTTCATATAAAAAATATGCAAAAAGGGCAGTCTTTTAAGAAACCAGCTTTATGAAGGGATACAGAAGTTGATTCTAAGTGCTGATAGAAGGTGTTTAAAACTTTCGTACAATTTGTTTTCAAGACATACGCATTTCTATTACTTCCAGAAAACGAATGGAAGATTCTGAGCGCTGGCGTTCTGTGGGCCGCATTAAAAAGGGACAGCCGATCACAGATGTTACTCTTTTCTTCGGCGTTCATCATTCTGTAATTTCACGTTTATGGAAACAATTCCAAACCTCACAGACAGTTGTCCGAAGGCCCGTAGGCGGTCGCCCAAGGGTTACAACCCTCGCGGAAGATCGATATATTGCTAGCCAAGCGGAATCGCAGAGCGACCTCCACACGTGTAGCATCTATGGTTACAGCGTCCATTGGTAAGGCTATATCTGCAGCTATTGTACGCCGAAGATTACATCTGAATGGACTGTATGCCCGGGTACCTCGAGTTTGTGTTCCTCTATCCGTCCAATCAAGAGGGGCACGATTAAAGAGGTGCCGGGAATATGGCAATTGGACTGTGTTTGACTGGGGCAATGCCATGTTTACTGATGAGTCAAGATTTGCTCTGGAGCCACATGACAAGCGTATAAGGATATGGCGTAAACAAGGAACACGCAATCAGTCCCAAAACATCACCGAACATCAAGCATTCCGAGGCGGAAGCATTATGGTGTGGGCAGGGATTTCATTAGGATACCGCACCGACCTGCACATTTTTAAACGGGGTTCTGTAACCGCTTTCCGGTATCGAGATGAAGTCCTAGAACCCATTGTGATATTGTACGCTGCAGCAGTTGGCCCTACTTTTGTTTTAATGGGCGATAACGCACGTCCCCATAGAGCTGACATCGTCGACGACTACCTGGAGAGTGAAGGGATTGAGCGTTTGGCGTGGTCAGCATATTCGCCCGACCTTAATCCCATTGAAAATCTTTGGGATGCTCTAGACCGTGCTGTATCTTCACGTTTCCCACCTCCAACCACTCTTATTGAGCTGGAACCTGCTCTACAAGCAGAATGGCGATTGCTTAATTCTGCGGTGGTTGACCACCTAATTGAAAGCATGGTCAGAAGGTGTAAACTTTGCATACAGATGAGGGGGGATCACATACCTTATTAATGTCCTTTTTTCATTTTATGCTGTTTATTTTCACTTTATACATAATTCTGTTTAATTCTCCGGTATGACATTATCTGATAACTTACAAAAATTTAATATTGTTTTTATTTCTGCATATAATTATTGATTTTGTTTTATGTCTAAATATGTATGCTACTTTACTGCCAAATTTTGTGTCAATCAAAGTAGTATTTGTTGATTTTGTTTGCATTTTACATCTCCGTGCTTAACTTTTGGATATTATCGACAATAATTTAAGAATAATTTCCCTTTTTTCACATTGAGGAACATTTCTGACATTATCTAAATACGATATTGAACTAAATCACATTATACATGTAAAGTATAAATGTGTAATATCTTAACAAGAAATTGCAAATTGAAATTAAGTCAATGAAATACATTTCCAATAAAGCATAATGAATTTTAATTTATTTGCTAGGACACATTTGAATGACTAATTAAATATTTGTTCTTAATACATCAACTGTATAAATGTATTATTAAAACTCTTACTATGCTTATTTGAATGAACCTCTCTATTGTATGTAAATTACTCACGAAAATGTCCGTAATACCGCATAATGGATTTACACGCCAATTGCTCTAACAACCTACTCCTTTTCTCGTATGGTTTTATGAAAGTATGGATAGTTTCATACATTTTTCGATAAATAAATTAGTCTTGTTGAAAATCAATATAAAGAAAAAAAAATTACAAAATTGCTGTTTCACATAAAATTTATACTGTTTAATGACTCTAAATATATTATAAATTGGATAAAAGCTGGATCATTACTCTAGTAAGTACATATTTGGTACGAAAATATGTTTCAAGTAAGGAAAATACTGTACAGTTTGGAAATAATGCGATTTAATTGCAATATTTTAATCATTTTAAATAAGTAAATACATTTTTCATGCTTATTCAAAACATTTTTACCGCATCTTTCTCTTCGGAAATCTTTTTCTGAAAATTCGGAAATCCTTTTCTAATTTGAGATAATATATATTAGAATTAAAATACATATATATATAAATTAAATACTGTTAAATAAATGTAAAATTAATATAAAATTTTAATAAACTTTTACAAACAATAGCAAATTAATTAGTAAATAAGGACAAATAAATACTTTTAATATTTTTCCGACTTATATTATCTAACTAAAATATTTACTTTATATAACTAAGATAAAATGGTTATTTAAGAATCATATTTTATATATTAAGTACAAGTTAATTATATTGCGTGATGTTTAATATTAAAAGCAACTTTTCTCTCTCTCTGTATTAGAGACAAAACTAATTATACTGCTGTGCTTCTAAAAAGAGAAATTGTATTCTTTTGATTTATGTAGTCCTTTTTTGAAGTTAGTGCAAAAGGGTAACGGAAAACTGCATCACATTATCATTTATTGTTAATTAAATTTCCAATGTGTCACACAAATCATGTTTCGTTTCTGAAATTGAACATATGTGATAGTATTAAAAATCGCGCAGCTCCTTTGATATCGATCTTTTAATTGCAATTGCTCCGTAATTAAAAAATCTTTTCTTGGATACAGAAAAGGGTTCTTACATTTCAATTAAAGGATATACATTTATGTTTCATTTCTACATACGATGTAACATTTATTTTTTCTCTCTTTCATAAGCTGTTCTCTTTAATTCTTTACAACCTGAATGGTGTTTAGATTTCTTCACCACATTTGTTTTCAAAAGGATTAAACACTAATTAAAATCTTTATTTCAGGACGGAGAAATATTATTATTTTTAAAATCTTAATTGGGAATATTGTTTCTTTTCCCTCAAAATGCGCAAAGATGTATTTGTTATTAAATATATTTTATGTTGTTTGACGTCAAAATACAATTACTTTGCCTTTCTCTTATTTAATTGCATGTCGAAGTCATTTCCGAGTTAAGCCTAATAGGATTAAACTGGTATTTTACTTTAGCTGAATTTTCGAAATTAGATCTGATTTCAGAATTATGTTTCTTCAAATATTTAATATATAATAATAGTAATAGTTGAATATAATTCATTTTATGTTGTGGGTTATTGATACAATTATGTTTGTTAAGTTTGAAAATTATTGCTTAATTTAGAAAATTCATATCTGTTGAACTACGAAAAAACATTAGCTTTTATAAAAAAATATATATATTAGTTTTTTTATTCACTATATATCCAATAAAAGAACAAAAACTATTAATTTTATTTTGAAACAAAAAATTATTCTTATTCATACAATTAAAATAAATTGTGGAAAACATATACCTCACACAGATACTCGCGAGTTTATTGCTGAAAAAATGCATTAAGAACCTTTAAATTTACGGAATAGGAATCAAAGCTCATTTATGAATAAAAACAAAGAAAATTATCATTTGTTACACATTTTTGCTATTGAACAACAAGCCTTGAAGAAAGTTATACAGTATTTGTTTTTACAATTTTCTGAATCATTTAATCTCAAGATTCTATTATACAAAGGACTGATGCTCACTTTATGAAACTGAATCTTTGAATCCTCAAATACACCGGTGTAGAAAAGAAGAGATTGATGTCGCAAAGCTTTGTTTTGTTTACCTTAATTTCAAAAGGTTCATATTGCTCTAACATGACGTCAACTCAAATTTTACAAACTACAGTAGAACGTCGTTTATCTGAATCAATTGGGACCGGACACCATTCGGATACGCGATCGTTCGGTTAACCGAATGCGATCAATGTAGTATAAGATACTGGACACTGTACAAATATTGAAAATCCTCACATGCGGGAAACATGATTGAAGAAAAAGCCAAATAGGTTCAAAAAGTCGCAATTTTTACCTTGATTGTGGAAAATAATCACTTATTTTTCGCTGTGCCATTGTACACCTTCGTTTTTCCACTACAAGGTCTCTGATTCTCTTCAGAGGTAGTAGTTGAGTAGGACAGCACTCTGATTGTTGTTCTTACCACTCCATAGTTGTCTTTGACGCAGAAAACGAGTCAGCATTTGATGGACCCTTGCTACTTTCGTTGTTGTTGTCCTCGTCTTCATCCTTTTAATCGTCGACAGGAATCGGATTCTTCTTGCACGGAAGTCGCTCGTAATCATTTAGCATTTGAAATCCACAGTTTACCTCGCATGCCATCCAGGTTTCTACATCAACAAAACTCAACAAAAGAGCACGTATTCACCCCTCACAAACTGACCTAATATTCCGCGCAGATGTTTACCAAATCACACAACTGAAATTCCCCAAATATCCCTCCCCTTGGGTTTTTCGGTCACATTTGGCCTCACAGGAAACAAATGTTTAGCATTGCACTGTTCGAAAACGTTTCCGGAATTTGGTTTGGGAATTTGACGCTCCGGATAATAAACGTTCGGATAAACGACGTTCTACTGTATTACTTTTCAAATGCTCATTTTTTTATTTACTGAGTCAGAGAATAAGTGAACGTTAACGTCGGAATGTTCATAGCAACATAAACTGCTATGCAAGATGGAGCTCATACTTTTGAACCATGTTCAAATACTCCACAATGTCCACGTGAGGATTTTGGGCTTCACCAAATTAACCCCTTAACTGCGGAGAAACAACTGCATGATTCGCTCCCCAGTGCCACCTTTTTCACTCAGTCGTGAGTTGTTAAGCAGTGTATCAGCAAAAAGAAAAGGTACAAATAAATAAGTCATTTCTCTGAAATAAGTAAATTCTTTATAAACTCTGTCAATACATTTTATTGTAATCCAAACACTTTGGGATATTTTTACTGATAGCAGCGAAAAAAAAAGAAATGCATTTTGGAAAGGCGTATATATGCGCCAGGGGCAATTAACGCAACTATTGAGCGAGGCGTTTTTATGGCGGGCAGTTAAGGCAGAAACATGCATAACGCATCTCTATATGACGATTATTTCTTCGCATCAGAACACGAGCTCAGGACCGTGACCCTCTGTTACTTTGAGGTCAAATAAACCAACGAATACGATAAAATTCATTAAGAAAATTGTGTCAGGCTCGGTTGAAAAGAAACTACTGATACATTATAAATGATATAAAGTGTATTGAAAGAATAAAAACTAAGTAAAAAATTGTATGCAGAGGTAGGTGCTTTATTTCATTCTATAAGTAAAAACTTAACTCAGTGGGGCGCAACAATCCATGAGGGCCAAGGCCTACTATGCCCATATCACTATACGTGACCTTGGGCCCTGAGGTGCATGAGCAGATGTTCCGATCAGGTTGTCAGTCTGACGCAGTTTTAAGTTCCGAAGCAAGCTTGGTACTCATTTATTGACCCGCTGAAGGGATGAAAGGCTATAAGTAATATAATGCATAAATAAATAGGAAAACAAAACATGCAATGCTTATTCTTTACTTTTACTTTTGCTATATTTCTGAATTTAAAAAGATACTCGTAGTAAATACAAGTATCGCTTAAAACACAAACTTTTTTTTATCTGGCAAATACGAGTTTTTAGATTTTGTTTTAGAATAATAAAAAGGAATTGAGTTTATATTGAAACTCTTATCTAAATATATATATATTTTTCATTCGATATTGAGAATTTAATAAAATAAGAACAATTTGATTAGATTGTGTAAAAATATACATGAAAAGTGTGCCCTATTTAAATTTTAATTAAATCGCAACGCATAACTTGTTTTTCAAGGGTGCAATTGTTAAAAAAGTGAAATCTAAATGTCTAATCATTAATTCTAAACTTCATTCGACTTTACAGTTCTACTATAAAATGCCTTGAGAGGATAAAAGTTTTTGAAACTGAGTTAAACTTGGAAATCTAATGGCACATGACTTTGTCTCTGTAATTAATTTAGTCAAAATACGAAACAACTGAATAGTTTTTTGATTAATCAAATTTTGTTTCAAAGAGGTTCACCTTTTCTTATTCTATCTCTGCTGTTTTGTCTCTTTTTTTTACTTTTTTTATCCCGTTAATCTTACCTAAATAATTTGATTTATTCTTCTGAAGACTCCGCTGTACATTGAACCCAAATGTCCCTAAATTTTTTATACACTGCACTGCTGCTTCAATATATATTCTTAGAATTCTATAAGCTATCAAAATCTTAAATAAAAGAAAATGTACGGTTTTTTAACAATAATCAAAGTATTTTATGAATTATCTTAAGCCAAGATTACCACAGTTTCAATTTAACTTTGCTTTAAACATTGATTGACAAGATAATTGCAAATAATTAAAATAAGAAACACACATACACACACATACAGTCGGCTCTTGATAATTCAAACCTTCCATAATACGAACTTCTCAATAATTCGAAGTATATGTTCTGTCCCTAGAAAAATTCTTGATTTTTCAAACTAAAACAATACGTTTTAGTACACTCAATATTTAGAAGAAAATCTGTTGCTGGTAAGACTACAACGCGTGATAATTTGAAGTTATATTATAAAACTCGACAATTCGAACACTCACTATCATAGTCAAACAGGTTGGAGCTTACAAGTTTTACGTTGTACTGTCTTTGCATGTCTCGCCTGTAACGTACGCCCCCCTTTGATGACCATCTGTCTGCTACCCCTTCTTTGTGTTTCTCAGGCGAAACGACACTTTTATTGCTTTCCTTCTTCAAGTGGACAGTAGACCAACCACACCTGTTATCAGATGTACATATTTTTCGTTAAACTTGTAGCCTTGCTACACATGTGTTCTAAAAGAATGGTCCGCTATTGTGAAGAAGAGATGCGTAGGATTGTGTATGCATGTATTGAATGTATTCTTTTAATACAGAACTTTTAACTTCTGTATAATATTTATACTGTTTAATATGTACAATACTTTAAAATTTCATACACATGGACAATAGTTGTTTTATTACATAGTTTCAAATTTAAATGTGCTAGAAAAAATTTTCCTTCGTGTATTTTGGGAGTTTTTCTACTCTCTTGATAATTCGAAGTTTTTCGTTGGTCCCTTCAACTTCGAATTATTGAGAGTCGACTGTATATATATATATATATATATATATATATACATATATATTTTTTATTTCCCTAATGCTGACACTTTCTGATCATGTGTCAGCATTAGTTGACAACTGCCTTAGAATCACTTAAGTTGATAAGTGTATATGATATTATGTAAGCTTTCGACAATTTGGCTGTAGAATTTAACATTTCATATATATATATATATATATATATATTGTGACGGATCTATACGCGTTTCTACTAAATTCTTTTTTCTTTAAAACAAAATAATTATTTCAACCAACCTTCCTCGAAAAACCAAACGTGATTTATGTAAATGAGGAATATTATATAAATTCGGTTTTCGCGAGTTGACGAGAGGGAAGAAAGAGGTCAAATTAAGTTAACTGAAGTAAACTGAAGCAAGTGATCTGTTGACACGTAGTTGTTGACAAGCTGAAGTTGATACGTTTGATGTGCGCAAGTAGAAGTAGTTAGTGAAGATTGGAAATCAGGGGAATTAAAGATTACAGAGCGTGGAGCCACCGTCATTTGATCAAGCTAAAAAAAGTGCCTGAAGTTTTCCACGAAGGATCCGAAGCATTAAGGATACAGGTATCGTACTCTTGATTAAGTATAAACTGACTATTTGTGTGCGACATAGTTGAAAATGAGCGTATTTAAGCTGTATTAGATTCAGTTGTGAGTTTGTAATATTATCCCCACATTTGAGTATCTCACCTCTGCACTCTACTATTTTTTATATACCTTAATTAAAATTGTGTTGTATCTGTTTAATAATCTTTACTAAGGATTAATAAATCAAATTAGATTGGAATAATGTCTGTTGATTATTTAGTTCCCCTTACACATCAAGTCGGGTTTACAGATAGACAAGAGGGTTCGTATGTAAGGGGTAACCAGATGTTACCACAATGTATTATTTATAATAAACGGGGCGTGTCTATTGTTTTACACTTGTTGGTGAGCGTTGTTCAAAATGTTTAAGATGATTACTGATTCCGCCGACATTAAAGTGCGTTCTTTAATCCGACTTTTAAACGCAAGGCATGTTAAGTCAATTGAATTTCATCGTCAACTTTCAGAGATTTGCGGTGCAAATGTAATAAGTGATGGAATGGGGAGAAATGGATTCGAAAATTCAATGATGGGTGCATTAATGCTCATGACAATGCACAGATCTGGTGATTTTCTGTTGTTAATGATGGTTTGGTTGAAAAAGGCATTAAGTAAATTTGTAAAAACAGATGTTTCACAAAAGATTGCTTTGTAACGAGGTTCCACACAGAGAAGTTCTGCAAAGGTTGTTTTTATTGTTGGCATCTATCTTTGAAGAGGATATCGACAAGTTGGTTCCTTTGTCTGAAAAATGGCCGTAACTATGTACAAAAGTAGTTTCCTACATGTTCTTTCATGTAAAAATAAGTTTTGTTTTGAAAAAAAAAAAGATTTTTTTATGCGAGTTTTTCCAAAACGGTACTTAGTTTCCGGACACGCCAGTAAAAACTACTGGCCAATAAAATTTCAACACGAAAAAAGAAATCAAACAGCAACACTTGCTTATTGTACGTCCCTACTGTAGTACAATAGGAAAGAAGTGCACGAGTGCACATGCAATTAATTAGTTGTGCTGAAGACGATAGATTTTCTGGATTAAAAAATTGCAGGCACGCATGTCATATGTTTATGTGGCATGTAAAAGGTCCATTGAGAATCAATTTGTCTCTGGTTTATTGTCAAAATTAAATCCTGGCCATTTTTAGCATCCAACGGGAACTTGAATTGAATAAATTCTAGCATCAAATTTTGGTAGCAAAAACCGCCACTAGGTGGTACCTCCATGAAATGGCACTCGCATTTCGAGACTTGCCGTATATGTAAAGATTTAGTTGCCAATATGCAGTCCATTAGGCAAAAGTATGCAATGCATTGAGACACTCGTTCAGAGTTACTGCAGTTAGCTGTGCCTCACACGGTACAAGTGGAGGTACCAGTTGGACTCACCTCAATTTTTGTAATTACAATGCCGACACGATTTAAGTGACTTTCAAGGACTATTAGTGGTCAATGCGCATGAGGGGAGTCACAGCATTTCCAAGTTAAACATTCAATTGGTTTCATTAATAACAGAAAAGAAATATTTTTCATATGAGCTTTTGTATTAGGATTACTCACATAAATTTGATGACTTCAAGTCACAAAATTATACGCCTTTTTTATGCTGTCCGTCGGGGATAATTGATACGTTTCTTGGTCTAAAAGTCACATTTCCTCATGTATTCAGCCAATATATGTGAAGAAAAATGCATAAAATTATGAATACCTCATGTCTAGAGGGGATCATTATAATTTTAATGGCGGCAGCCAAATGATCATAGTCTAGTCAAGAACATTTATATGAAGTTATTTCTGTTGGGCCGGCTTCGAGTGTTGATGCCATCCAAGACGCACCGTGTATAGTGGCTGATGTACTTGATATCTGTCAAAGCTGAAAGTATTCAAGATTTCATGTTGTAGTGCTCATACTACTCCACCAAGATACAAAATTTTGAAGGTCTTTACGAAAATCCATCATTCGGCTCCGAAATGTGAAGTTAAAAAACGATTAAAATATAAATTAAATTTATGGAATATCTAGTTGGGTATGAAAAGGTATGGGATTGATATTAATTTTCGAAAATTTAATAATTCAACAGTAAAATCTGATAAATAAATATATAATTGTTAGGTATTATAAATTATATAATTTTTCCTGACAGCTTTTAAATAATTCATCGCCAGTATAGATTCCGACAGATTAGGTCAATTTAAATGGGGCAATGTAGCACAGTGCATGTTGAAAATTAAACCCAAGTAATTCAATAAACATTCTTCTGACTTTAGGAACTTCCATTAGTTTCACAACTACTCAGATATGAACGTTACTTAACATATCTGGAATGCTTTACAAGTTTGCATAAAATAGTAAAGCATTAACTCACACTCTTAAAGATTTATTGCTCAAGAATCATAATGTGAATCGACTCCAGAGAACTTTAAACATTAATGTAGCTTATATCACATCATGTTGCGAAACATCTGCGAGTACGTGATATTACAGGCTCCTGTACTGCCTGATATTTTGGGGTTCTGCAAATGTTTCTGGCTTTTAAGTGTGCTCGCGTGTATATATCTATTCTTCCTAAATAAGTGTAATACTTTTTAACAAAATTAAATAAAATATTTTTTTAATAATGTTCTTAACCCTTCAGCTAATGAGTTTTCGCTGTTCGGATGGGTCTTTCCCAGTCTCGTTGGTTTTTTTCCGCTTCCTCCATGGTGTGCTTTTTTTAAACATGCCTTTGTAAGCTTCATTTGCATGGAACGGAATCTTTGAACTCGATTTTTACTCACTTTAAAAGGTCCGATTTATTCGAAATTTTGCACACGGCAAGGACCGATGACAACACAATAATTTCATAATTTTGTTTCATTTAACGATTTCCCATTTCCAAATTTGGCGACTAATACCAGATCCCATTTTCAGATTTGGCGACTAAAAGTTTAAGTTACAACCATAAAGCTAAAACGCCAGTGGGTATTCAGATTCTAAGAAAATGACGCACTTAAGATTAATTCATCAATGAATAAATGATAGTTTAAAAAGATAAAAAAACACACACGCTTTTATTGTAGATTGAACTAAAAAACGAAAAATAAATTATAATAAAAAAAAAAATAACTAAAAAACACTCCTTTATAGTGAATCGAACTAAAAAGTAAAAAAAAAAAAATAATTCTTAATATAAGAATTAAATGATTAACGAAAAAATTAATGCCGTTGTGGTAAAAGCAGGGGATTTTCGATATCACATTTGTTACAATTTCTTACTAGTTCTATTCTGAAATGCAGAGTTAGTGTAAAAATGTAGTACAAAGCACCCCACGCTTTTACCACAATGCCATTAATTTTTTCGTTAATCATTTTATACTCATTAAGAATTGTTTTTTTTTTACTTTTTAGTTCGATTAACTCTAAAAGCGTGTTTTTTTAGTTTTAAACCAAATTAAATTTAAAAGTGCGTATGGCAGAAAGCTTTTTTTTTCTCCTACAGGAACGTGAGTTTAGTAGCGTTGTTGTTATTTAACCCTAATTAAATAATCAAAGTAATAAATCATAATTTATAATTAATAATGCATAATAAATAATTAGCTAATCAAAATTATTAGTACTAAAAAGTAAAGCTTTATTTTTTGAGAATGCATATATATATATATATATATATATATATATATATATAATTGCATATTATACAGATTGCTGTTTTCTTTGACATTTCACTCTACTTCACCGTTCGAAAACTTGAAAATGACTCCATTTCACAACTAAAAATAAAGTACTAATTTTCATGAAATATTGTACTCGAATCTTTATCATTCAGATTATTGCTTCCATCTATTTGTAAAACAAACAACTACTTTAGAACGCAATACTTGTGTGTTTGTAAAATTTGAAACAGTGCAAAATCCATTTGGACACGTGCACCGCGTTAGTAATGTTGAGGCATAGATTGAGATGAATGTGCTCAAAGAGTTCGTAACGGCCTAAAAAATAAAGCAAGCTGTTTTTCTTTCCAAAAATTCAGGAAAAATATATTAAATCCATCACAGCATAATGCACGACTTTATAAGCGATGAAAAATAAAACTTCTTTCAGGATAGGATATGAAAAATATTTTAAACACACATTTTGTCGTTAAAAATGTTGGAAAACTTCCACTTTTTCAAAAACTATACAGAGTTTTTATCAATAGAAATCTCAAATATATCCATTTGCAAACTATTTTCTTAATGAGTAAGTGATATATTTTTTTTTGTAACGCAGATTTGTAATAAATAAATAAATATATATTTAATATTCGAATTTTAATATCAACTCCTCTCCCCTCCCCGTGAAAAGCAAAATATTATTTTTTGCTAGCTGTATAGATTATATTAAAAATTGTATTAATTTTTTATTTGTAACTTTATAACATGTTAATGTGTTACATTTTTTAAAATGTTTATGTTGCATTTTTTAAAATGTTTATGTTACATTTCATAAAATGTTTTTCTGTTCATATCCATTTGACAGAGAATATGAGCATCAATGTTTTATATTAAAAGCTAAAAACTTGTAGGAGGATTGAACTCGGTACCTGTGGTTCTGTAATAACGTAACATACTACTAGGCTAAAATGATCACTTCAGTCCGGACACTGTACTGGCTTATATATGCTGGCTTATATATGCTTAGTTGCTACACACTCACCCCACCAGTGAGTCGGTAGATAGGTGAACGAACGATACAGTATCTATGGCGAACGTGTGAGTTGATGTTGCATCAAGTGTGTCTGACGGCTTTGTTTTGCTGTGTCAAATGTGTTTGAAAGCTTCGGTTGCTGCGCCAAGTGAGTTTGACGGCTTTTGATTACTCTTTCGACGGATAGATGGCGCCATGACAGTTGCGTGAAGGTTGCTTTTTTCTTAATTCAGCGTCAAGTTCACCAATGAGGAGGATAGAACTTGGAACCTTCTGATTCATAAGCACAAGTAACATACCACCGGACCAAAGTGATCACTTCAGTCCGGAGGCTGTTATTGGTTTATATAGGAACCACTGCTACAAATTTAACATTAAGATGCTATACGTGGTAACGCTTCGAAATACTTCATTACTTTTCAGTTTTGATTATATAACCATTGTTGTAGATCGTTCCGTAAGAATTATGGGGTAATCCTGAAATCTGATATCCTTCCCTCTTTTAGTCCATTAGCTTAGCCTCTTTTAGATGGTGACATTTGCTCCTAAGCTTCGCAAATCCACCTACGATGCATTAGTGCATTTCATGTGAGTCCCTGAAATCACATTTACATGAAAGTTATGCCTTAGCATTCGAATGTCCTCTGCAGCATGCATCTTCAAGATACTCCGTTGCAATGCGCTGGAGTTCATACTGGTCAGTCATTGGCCACTAAAAGTTTATGATTTCATTTGAACATTTTATTGTAATTTATACGCCCCATACGCAGGTTTCTAATATACTAATAATTCCTTGCCAGTTCGGTTCGACGCTTTTTATATTATAGAGCAAGCACACACGCAGAAATGAATTTAAATTAATGTTATTTAAAAATATTCCCTTTACCCGGGAGTTGTCGCAAGGGGCCTAAGAGTCACCCCATGTTCACGAAATCTCTAATTCTGGGAAAATTGTTCATTTGTTACCAATGACCTGGTTAGTAATCCTCTTATATGACAGTCTTCATTGGAACTAAAATGTATTGATCACATATCTCCCTCGTTGTTTTTTTTGGGAGTTAAATACGTTTTTTTTTCTTTTTAGAATTTTAAGTATTTTGGGTGATTGAGTTCCTACTGCACGACTACTTTTGTTCCAAAATATTTTTTTATGAACAGGCTACATTTTCCCCTTTGTGAATAGCTGAGTGGTTTTGATATCTGTATTGTATGACTCATTATGGTTTATAAATCTAAATGAACGGAATATAAAACATAAATTGTCATCTGCAATCCCTATTGGATGAAGTTGAAAATGATCATGCAAGGGAAGACATATATGAAATAATGGATATTAATCAAAATAACGAAAGTAAATTTCAGAAAAGTAAGGAACATGAAACGTTTCTGTTGTTTGAAAAATTTTGCAGATGCTACCTATAAAAACTTAATCAAGAAATATTATATGAAGCTAAAAGTGTACCACAAGATACATTGCGCCTTGACAAAAAGACACAAGCAAGAAAAAGTTCAATATATTATTTGTCAACTATCAAAGGACAAAAAATCTACAATAATTTGAACAAAATATGAGAGTTTTGCTTGCAAATGTTATACCAGTAATGTTAGTGAAAAGTGTCTGTGATTTGTATCCTTTATTAAAATAATGCACATTTTTGAAACATTTTACTTCAGTTTGACTGTATTTTTTCTCAGATTATCAACAACAACAACAAAAAAAAAATGAGAAATCTTTAAAAGTAGGTAAATATACTTTCTCTTAATTGAATTATTCACTGGAATTTCGATTTTTATTGTGTACAATAAAAAATAAGTATTAAAAAAGGATTGGGGTGATAAAGTCACCTCGGGCGACCCCTAACGTTAATTTTGAATGCGCTCCTTTTCTCCCGGTGTAACTTTAAAATATTGTATTTTTGAGTTATACTTAAATAATTTTATAAGCCATTCGTGAGAAAGATAATAGATAAGAAATTTATCTGGGCAATGGAAATTAATCACTGAATTTTTGAATAAAAAAATTAGTAAGAAATTTTTTCTAAAAGAAATAGTTTGATTTCTTTTCAACAGTCGTTAATAGATGTAATAAATGAGGCGGGTAAAGATTTGCTTTTTTTCGCCCATCGGCAACTTCATATTATGTATTTATTTTTAACTCTAATACTCAGTCAAAATGAAAATGTTAGTTTTTTTTTCTCAAAAAAATCTTTTATTTAATAGAGAAAACAGGAAAAAATATAACAATGTTAAACTATTTGCAACAAATGTCTTCGATTATATTTGTTTCTTGTTTTCAATCTGCTGAATCGTCACTGGACCATCCAGTAGCAGCTCTTGAAGTGTATCAGCATATCCAAGACTTGGTGTTTTGGTCTAAGTGTGATTATGGTGCCATTATCCCAAGTACCTAAGTACAGATGTATTGTATGCACAGCAGCCAACAACTCTAGCACCAACTTTGCACTGACAATACCATTCAATGTTCGGATTATGACCTTACCTGTTCTTATCTATATGTTATATACTTTTGAACTTGTGTGTCGTGATCTCAAATGGAGTCGAACAACTCGATTTACGTAAAGAGAGCACAGCTCCGATTGATTAAGGTGTTCGTGAGTGTATGAGCGGCATTGCTTAAGCTGATACATCCCAAGAGTTTAATATCATAGCTCCTTCCATGTTAATCGTGGAAAATCTGGAAGATCAGAGTCACTTAACAAAGTCCGTAGTGCCCTTTTTCTTGCCCAGCCGATTAGTTTGACCGATTCGTAGACAAGTTATTTTGTTTCGTATCACATCAACGTGTTCGAAGCACCAAAACAAATGGATATCAGTTTAAAAGCCTTATTATTATAGTACTTGAGATACCAAAAATATAGTGATGCTTAAAGCACTCAACAGTTTTTTTTAAATGAAAGTTAGAAAAAGTGCTTAAAATAACAAAACTAAATGAATTTGCCCAATTTGATGGCATTTTTATGTGACTTGCTACTTTTTTTCTTATTAATTTAGAATAAAAGTAAAGATAAATACCTAATTTTCACATAAATATAATAATATAGCTCCAATAAAAATACTTTGAATTTTCATGCCTATGATAGGCTAAAAAAGGTTAATATTTTACCACCATTTAGAAAGTTTTGAGAAGAGTTATATTTATTCAACTACTTACATTGGAAATTAAAAAAGCTGTCAATTAACAAAAGTGGTTATGTGTCTTATCATTATTTGACTTGAAATAACTGCAAATATTGAAAATAAATTATAAACTAAAAAAATTACAGATACATTTTTTGTCAAACGAAAACGTAATGCGTCGTAAAAGATGTGGTCAATATTTGGTCATTTTTCTGTAGAGTATGTTCATCTTTTACATAGCAGTCCACTAGTGAATTTCTGGTTGATCGAGTTTATGTAAGGTTTAACTTTAATATTATTGCAATCAAAAATACAAAACTTTTGGAAAATTCTCTGAATTGTTCCTCCTACTTGAAATTATACAAATAGAAATTTACTAACTCATCTGAATATATTAAATTATTTAAATAGAATCAAATATAAATTATAGGGACTTCCTAAATGAAGAACTGATCTTTTTGTTTTAAAGTTTTTATTAAAAAGTGACAGTAATTAATCTAACTTTCACCATTAAAACCACCTCTATAATAAAATAATAAATAAATTAGTAAAAATTATAGCTATATCTCCTTTTTTTCACTTCTCATTCAAAGTTAAGTTCCACTAATTGATCGTCTCAGATGAAAAGACTTAATTGAAGAGGAAACCCTTCGCGTGACCTTATGACCACTAACTAAAATCCATTCAAATTTTCACACTAATCGAAATTTAATTGGCCAGACGTTTAGTTGGATGTGACTCACTATTTCTAACTTTCCGATAATTGATTCTTGGTGAAATCCAATGAGGTACTCTGTACTTTCCACTGAGATATCAATTGGAATGGAACTGAATTACCATAAAAGTAGAATTGGAAGTTTTTGATTTAAATTAAGTATGAAGGACATTTATATACCAGGTGGTTATAATTAAACTTTCCCAATAAACGAACACCTACAGCGGAAATGGGTGAACGGAATGCAGTGAAATTTTCTATATGGGCTATACACTAAATGCGTTCACGGAATTTAGAAAAAAAAATTCAAAATGTCCACCAGAGAGCGCCTTTTCGGGGAAAACATGAAATTCAACTCAATAAACGACTAAAACGGAATACAGAAACAATATAAACAATCCAGAACAAGAATAATCAACAATAAAATGCAAAACCGGGAAAAGCTGTCAGTTGTAGGAGAAAAATATGGAGATTTGTGCATGCTTCGGAAGAAGAAAAAGCTTTATGCAAAGCAGGTTAGGGTATAAAACGTTTGCAGCCTTTGTAAAGTTTAAGTCGATGTTTCCGTCTGTACTAATGACGATCTCTTTAGTGCAGTGTTTCTCAAACTTTCAATATTTGAGAACCAAAATTAAATCATAATTTTCATCACGCTCCCCTCCATACTATGTCTTGAATTCAATAATACTCTAATTTGATTCTATACCTACAATACGACTATAACCTCTTAAGTGCAACCGGAATATATAAACGTCTCACTCAGTCAAGTCATTAATTGCCTTGGACGTATATATACGTCTTTCCGAAGTACGATCTATTTTGTTCACTGCTATTCATAAAATTATTCCGAATACATTGGAATGCAATAAAAAAACTCTGACAGTGCTTGCAATGGATTTACTTATTTCAGAGGATTTACTTATTTATTCGTTTTTTTACCCCTCCCCCCAATACATCCCATACGCATGCGTACGTGGACAACGGCGGCATTGGGGAGCGAATTGCATAACTTTTAATTTGCAGTTAAGAAATTAATAATAAACAGTACAAATTATTAAGAGATAAGTGTTAATTTATGTGTATAATTTTATAAATGATAAGCTTATGGGTGGTTATTATTAAAATTTTTCTTAACTTAGTTTTGTAAATTAATTATAAAATGCATCATGCAGTACTGATGCAATTATAAGTGCACTGCATCAGGGTAAATGTGTATTTTATTTTTATTTTGTCAGAAAGTTTTAATTTGTTTACTTTCAATAAATTAATAATTTTTTTAAATAATCTTTTGTTTTCAAGTTTTCAATATGCTCGCGCCCCCCTCGTAGAGTTATCAAGCCCCCCCTCCTAGGAGGACGCGGCCCAAAGTTTGAGAAACGCTGCTTTAGATGAATGTGCGTTATTGGTGTTGTTTTACAAAAACAAGGGTAATGCTTTGTCTGCATTTCCAGAATTTCGTCGTAAAACAACCTACAGCATGGACCAATGTCTACTAAAGGTATCCGGGCAATGTTTAAAAGATTAGAAGAGACGAGGAAATTATGGTTTCCTCCTGGACTTTTCCGTAAACGTGTCACAGCGATACTTGTTGAGGCCGTCATGACGGTTGTTGACGTACAGTCGCAGACATCAGAGTTTGGGGGCAGTAGCGCACGTGCAGTTTCTCTACAGATAGGCTATTCTTACAGCACCGTTCAAAAAGTACTCAGAAACAAAATTCAGTACTTCCTATACATGATCGGCTATACCCAGGAGCTGCTTGATAGGGACAAGCCACATCGCCTCTCATTTGCCGTCAGTTTTCTCAGCAGAATGACTGTTATTCTGTCATGACCTTGGAATATTCTGGGGAGCAACGAGACTCATTTCTACCTCAATGAGACGGTCAACACGCAGAATTGCCGCGTTTGGGCTCAGGAAAATCCGCGAATCCACTCTGAAATTTCCCTGCAGTCTCCTAAGGTCCGTGTCTGGAATGGACTCACGGTGACATTAATCCTTGCGTCATTCTTCTCTGAGGGAATCAGAGAACGTAGGCCTGTCACATGTTCTGTTACGAGCCGTCGGTACCATGGCATGCTAAAAAATGTTTGTTGCGCCGCAACTACAGCAAAGACGGGTCTTTATATCGACAATTTTCATGTAGGAGGGTACACCCCCACATATCCATGGATCCGTAAAAGCGCTATTGCTCCAACATTTCTTTGAGGACGGTATTATTAGTTACTACTTTCCAAATCGATAGCCACCACTTTCGTCGTATCTAACTCCATGAGCTTTCAGGTTAGGGGGCTATTTAAATGTCTGGTGTATCTTTGGAGTTCTTGAGACGTTGAATAACTTAAAGAACTCCATAACGCTTCATGCATGAAGCCTCACAACAGATCAGTTACGATCCGCTATTGAACACAATGTCCTTCGCCTCAAATTTTTGTAGGTGAATGAGGTGGTCACTTGGAGCACCTTTCATTACATAGTACTAGCTACGATTGACAACTGCTCCTCTTGTGCAATTCCATCCTAATCTGTTCTTGTTTCTGCAAACTGAACTGCTTTTGTTTCTCCCTCACCTTTACTTAATGTGGTTCGATGAGTAGTCAATAAAAGTTAACATTGTTTCTGTATTCTATTTAGGTCATTTATTGTGTTAAATGTAATGTTTTTGGTGGACATTTCGGAACTATTTTGTTTTCGAAATTCCACGAGCGCATCTCGTGTATAGCCCTTACACACATTTATGTGCATTCCGTTCACCCGTTTGCGCTGTAGGGGAAGTTTAATTATAACCACCTGGTATATATTACAATCCAGACTGTCATAAGCAAAATCATTCTTTCAATTTGTACCTAGCACTTGCATAAAAATCAGAGAAAAATAGCATATTTTTATTATATTGGAACTTTTTTGAATTTCCTTTTTCAAACACTGAATGTTACTGTTAAGTTTTTTGAAATTTCATATAGAAGGAACTTTTATTTAAATCTATCGAATTATATAAATGTAAGAAAGTGCTATCTCATGTCATTATGAAATATGCAGGAACGAATTTCTGAAATTGATGCAAAAGTTTTAGTACAAAGTAGCTGATTATGATTTGAAATACAAAGAGAAAAAATATTTTAGTTTGCCTTCAACATTTCCTACTAACGCTAAATTAAAACTATGAATTCGTCACAAAAGAGAATATACGTATATATTATATTACTTAATCTTCTGTGGTTCTATATCAAATAATAGGTTACTTATAAAAGCTACCATCAAATGAAATTACTTGTGTAATATAATATCATTATTTCACCTGCTGATACATATTGAATTAAAATTCTACATGAACATTTACTCTAAGGAGGCAGTGCTTTGGAAAATGTGCACATCTGCTTACCCAGCAAAGAATTTTTTATTATAATTCATATTCATATGCGAATGCGAAAAATACATTTTAACTTACAGTTTTGAGAGACTAGTAACTCTTTTTAAGATCTCAAATGCGAAATATGCATTCTGTAATTGTCATGCCAGACATTCCCAGTCTGCACTACTTCCAACAAATTAAATATTTCTTTTTGTTAACTTTTCCATCAGATAAGTCTACATGTCAGTCTATGCCATCTGTCAAACCCCTAGAGAATAAAGTATTCTGCTATTTGAGATAGAATCATAATAATTTTGACAGGCTTTATTTTTACAGGATTTTACCCAGTTTGAAGTCTGCCACATATAGTAAAGGAATAATTGTCTCTCAGATAATTACTACACTAATCAAATATGTCTACTGAATGCCAACCCTGCATTGTTGTTAAAATGCTAAAAATATAACCTTTCTACGTTGATTCTGCATTTTCTACGTGAGAACTCCTTTTTATGTAGATTGAAATAACTACCTTACTTTATATTTATACGTCAAATAGTTAGCTGGTGTTTGAAATGGCCGACACTTTTAAAATGCATTTATGAAAGAACGGAAGGCTATAGAAATGTATGGTTTGCAGCATTGGGCTTTTTTTGGAAACCAAAGAATTTCACAAATTTCGAAATTAGTAAGAAAGTTCACCAACAAATGGTGCGTTTGACTAGGAAAAACCATAAAACATGTTTTATTTCTGTTTCGTCAGACATGTCAGCATTCTGGCAGGTTCCAACTATCAAACCATTAACGAAGCGCATGAAAGAATACTAACGTGTCTTATGAAATGGACATATAACATTTTTAAGTGAAAACTTCTTTAGCGGCTTTGCGCACTTTTTGGTAGGGGAAAATCTTATGAGTTCGCGTCACCGACATGCTTATAACAGTATATCTGTAGCTATACAGCTGGCGTATAGTGCTACGTATATCTTGTAAGTGAAGATGAATGGATTTAGTGAAATGTTCAATGTGTATATACTGTGCATTGCTCGTTGCGATTCCGAGAATGGGCAATACATGTTTATGGTTGGCGTTTATATTTCGCTTGGAAAATCTATGAGACAGATACAACAATTTTTATTCGAAAATTTGATGATTTATACAAAAGAAAGTTCTGAAATACTCGAAAAAAAGATTTGGCGAAAAATGTGATAATGCACCGATGATTTTAAGTGGAGACTTCAATATTAACTTTGCAGATGATAAAAATCTACCACTAATTGAATTTCTAAATGAAACACTTAATTTAAATGTGTCCAATGATCGAAAACTCAGTACTACAAAATATAAAACGACAATCGATTCGGTTTTTACACGATACTTAGATAAATTTGAATGAAACCTTTTCCTTTCTTACTTTAGTTACCATAAGCCTATTGTATCTTTTTTTAGAACAAAATGAAGTAATTGAAAGTACAAAAAGTCTAAGTATTGTTGAAATTAATGATGATAATGATGCAAACAATTAAAATAATGTTAAAAATCAAGTACATTGAAATTTAAGTAAATACGAATACTATCCATAAATAATATGATTGTATATTAATTGTTATTTCAATTGAATTGTATTTATATTTTGTCATGATCTTGTACAGCCCGTAATACATTTGAATAATAAAAAACCATATAAACATGCATATAATTGTTGCTCGGAGTGTCAATAGATGTGAAAACCAGATTGATGTTGATAATTTTAATTCTAACATTATGAAGTTTCAAATTTTAATACTAAATGTTCTAAGTTTTCACTTCTATCGGCAGTCTCTATAACTGCCAATTTTTTTTCTAGTTTTTCTAGTCAGAAGCGCCCGTTGACAAACCACATAACTAATTTTGAAAATTTGTGAGAGTTTATTCCCTGGTTATACCAAAGCAGAATGCAGCAAACTGTACATTCCTATCGCTTTGCGTTTTTTTAAATTGCTTTTACAATCGTCTGTCGTTTTGGGGTCATCTGATATTCCGTTACCTTAAATAGTAGTTTATGAGTTGAATTCCCTTAAAAATTATAAATTACCTATCTCTAGATGATAATTGATAAGAAGCATTGAAATGGATTTCCTAAATCTTATTCTGCGTTCTCTGAATAATCATAAATGGTTTTAAGGGCATTCTAATACTAATCACCAAAGCATCAGTTCTATGCAAAATGGTAAAGAGAAGCTCGATGATCTCCCGGAAAGTTATTACAGGTGAATGGAAAGGGAGATTACGATTCCTCCAACGTCCAATTTTGCATTCTAATCCGACTTATTTGCGAAATTAGTAGGCATCTTGGGGCTCATAGAGTTACGTGGTGGAATAGACCTCTTGGTCGACAACTACCAAATTAGATTTCAAGCAGACGCTGGACTGCAAAATAGTGTACATTATTTCTGAAAAGAAAATTAAAGCGTTCCTAGCACTTGGCTTTTACAATCTAATCGGAGCGTAATTGTTAAGATTCAGAATTGAATGATATAAATATTTAATTAAGTCAACCACTGTTTGGGGTTTATTAGTCTTTGAATTAAATAAAATGCTAAAGGCAATTTTGTTTAATATATTATTCTACAGAAGAAATTAAAAACTAACTATAAAAATTCTATTTTAGAAATAGTATACATAATTTAGTTCAATATATTTTATTAGCATTTTTAATATTAAACCTATAATGAGAAAAAAAATATAATGTTTTGCGTATAATTAATGATAAAATATTAAGATATGAAAAAATAAAAAAATACGTTTCTATGAATGAATTACATTGTGGCTCTTTGGTGAACTTTTCTGCGTCAAAATTTTTTTTACACTAAAAAAAAGTGATAAAACTGCCGAAATTGTATACCTTCTGGTAACTATATTACTTATATAAGGGAGCAAAAATTAATCTCTGTTGTTTTTATATTCACATTTGAAAACAGCATCTCTTTCGACCATTTATTACTTTTTTTCTAACAATAAGTAAACATATAATTTTGTTCTTTCTCCAAAATTCTAAGCTGGAAATATCAAAACGGGGAAAATTTGAATAATGCTCATGATGAATTTTAAAGCAATAGATTAAGGGACAAAAATCCCATTTTGTTCTTTTTTGAAGCTAATACGGAGGAGCTACCTATATATTGCTCAGGGAATTTTTTGCATCATTTTCATTATATATATATATATATATATATATATATATATTGAAATTTGACATTTGCTTCATGTCTTCTCCCTTTGGTGCCCCAGGTCCTCGAATCAATTGAAGCTGCTCATTTCCCATTACTATGAAACCAAATCCGAATTCACTTTGATGGGTGACACTTGTATAACTTTTGCTAAACTCTCCTCCATTAAAAGGTTAGAACTGAATGCAATTTGGAGAATACCCCCTGCTCACCCTTGGTATTTTGTGAAAAAACCTAGTTGGTGTCACCAACTTAATATTCCTAGGTAAAAGCAGACGGCTCTCTCGCTCTTTTTAGTGGCCATATCAAGTCTCTGACTTTTCAGCAGGGCCGGAAAGTCTTCCCAGAATATCCTAGGTGTGAGGCTGATCAGGCCTCTTCCAGTCATATTCTGAATTGCTTGAGTTTTTCATATGACGAGGTTTTAGGAAATCCTATCTTATTTCTGATTTTTGGAGATTTTTGGTTTTATGGAGATGATGTAGCTGAGCTACACCATCTGGGATAAGAAACAGCAGCAACAACAGTTTTCTTACAGGTCTAACGGTACTTTTACTAATATTAAGACGTGGAGCCATCAGTTTCATGTCGAAACGAATTTAAATTTCAAAATCGCATCTCGGCATTAGCTTAACGAAACTTTAAATTTATAGTCAAGGGAACTTACCATCATTAATTTTGAAATAGTGTCAGGAATAATTTAATTGTACATGATATCCCAATTTAAGTCCTCAATAAATCAGTGCTCCACAAACTTCTTATCACCGGTGACCGGTCAACGTCTGATAATTTTACCACGTTCCACTGAGGGGGGGGGCATTAATTCCTTATATTTTAGATTTGTTTTGATTTTATAATTTAATTTAATTGTTTTCAAATATGCCTTCAGAATAATATACAGTTACATAAAAATATAAAACTACATCATTTAACATGGAATATAAAATGATTTCCGCAAAAAGTCACACAAACCCGAGAGAAATACACCCACAGTTAATAAAATAGAAATAATTCAATGTTCCTTGTGAGGCCTGGAACTATTTGATCCACTGACTGGAACCGTCCTGAAGCCCGAGGGTTGGGGGACCACTGTTCTAAATTATTCAAGCTACTTCAACAGCAGAGAAGAAAGTTAATTTATTATTTCTTTAATAACAGGCTTACCAACAAATATATAACATTTAAGGAAACTGATTAATACTGAGAAATAAAGTACAATACAATAAAACAAACACTGAATGTTAGAAATAGACGGTAAAAACACCAAAGCATATCAGTGATCTTAAATGAGGTACTGAATACTCTGTTGCAGGAGCGTATACTTCAGTTATAAAGTCAAAATTTCTTTGATTGCACTAAAATTTTCTGAATGGTATAATTGAGATATACAAAATATCGATATGTTTTATAATATTTCGTTTATATATATATATATATATATCACAGAATTATTCTAGGTTATACTCTCTATAACAACAACAACAAAAAGCGACGTGCCAAGAACGCGTCGTCCAATAGAGACAAAAATAATAGACGTGAAAAAAGATTATGTACACAGTAGAAAATGATTAAAATTTCAAAAAAATTGAATGATTTATTTCAGAGTTACATAGTTACAAAGTAACTAGCCCAATAAGGTGTTGACCCACCTCTAGACTGGTTGGAAGCTGCCTCATGGCGTGGCATTGAGTGTTAAGGAACCCTGATAGTCTCCTGCGGTATTTCCTGCCTCGAATTGTCGGGCAAGTTCATCAGCATACCTGGTAGAAGCAGTCGCCTTCCCATCATATCCCAGACTTTATCGATTGGAGAGAGATCTGGATGCCCAAGGAAATGTTTGAAAAGCTGTAAAACAGTTCATAGCAACACGTGTCGTATGTGGTCTGAAATTATATTGCTGAAAAATAAGGCTATGGTACTACGAAATGAACGGTAGCAAAACAGCTTTCAGAATGTCGTCGACGTACCGCTTTGCTGTAAGTGGGCCTCTAATGATGACCAAAGGGGTCCGGCTGTCAAAAGAAATGGCACCATAACTCCTTATTGATGGCCTGTGTGGCATGCAATAATGAAAACAGTATCGGAACGCTGACCTGGGCGTCTCCAGACACGTCTTCGATTATCGTCAGGAGACAGCTGGAAGAGAAATTCGTTGCTAAACACAATACGTCCGCAGTCAGCATGATTCCAGCCTGATCAAGCGAAGCACCGCTGTAATCTGGCACGACGATATGGAGGCTTGAGTAGCAGGTAGCGTAATGGTCGGTACGAGCGTAAATTTCGCTCTTTCAGCCGACTGTGAATGACCATGGTGGACACTCGTGTGTGGGTCGCACGTCTGATGGTTGATAACGATGAATCAGGTGCTGTGACAGCTGATCTGACAATCAATATGTCCTCCCGATCTGCTGTGGCCCTAGGTCGACCGCTACAGACATGATGCTGAAATCTGCCACTGTCCACCCATTCTTGCCAGCATCTTCTAATGACCGCATCTCATCGACCCATATGACTAGCGATTCTCCGATTTGCCGAACCTGCCTCTTTCAATCCAATGATCGACCTCTTTCAAACTCTGACAGTTGCTCATAATGAGCTCGAATCCTTCGGTGAGGCATTTTTTTCAGTCGTTGAATGGTATCCTTAACCGAAATGCAAAAAAAAAAATTTGACCATCAGATTGAGAATCACTTTTCATAGACACCCACTGAGTGCGCATTTTCGATGCAATGTAGCTCCCGCTATTCATTCATTGGACACCACACATTTTAAACATTTGAATGTTCGGTAGAAATGTCTTTCCAGAAGGAATTTCATTACAATCGGGTGACTCCTTCTTGGTGAATCATTTTTGTTGTTGTTGTTTTGTTTTGTTTTAGAGTGCATAAACATATTAGTCGATTTACTTTGAAATAATTTATCAAAATAATGTCACATTTTGAATTTCGTCAATAATATCGAAATAACCCAATTTTTTTTCCACTGAGTTGACACACAAATAATGTGAATCAAACGGAACTGATCTTTACTTTTGAATAATTTTAGTTTCTTACTTGTTAAAAAGTTGTGCAACATAAAAAAAAATATCGAAATAAAATGGAAAAAAAAATGGCTTTTTAAAAAAAATGGCTTTTTAAAAAAATGACTTTTTATTAGTCCCACATTGATGTTGTTGGAATTATGGTATTAAAGACTTTATTCAAATATCACTTTTTTAGAGTAACTATTATTCTCGAATTTTTATGAGCTATACTTTGGCATAATTAGAAGAAGCTTTAATTAGAATGAAAATAAAAATGGTTGATATTTTTGTCCATTTATATGTATTTTCAGTAACGTGAGGAAGAAATAGAAGTTGAATTTTCAAACTTTTATTTTGATCACAGTATAACATAAGGATTTCTTCATAAGTATTGGTGCTTTAATCTGAAATGACTAAATACCGTATAGAGAAATCCGCGAACAAAATACGGAAGTAAGTAATCCATTATGATAAAAAGATGTAACATTTTTTTCCCTCATGATTTGTTAGCTTGGAAACTAATTAAAAATTGGAAAAGTTTCACATTGCATTTTTAAATTACCTACTTTTCTTAGTAAATCTTTACCTCATTTCAATCGAGGAGTACATTTGTTAGACAGAAATGAGTTCTGTGAAGAGCTTTATATATTTAGTCATAATTTTCCCCTCATACATGTAAAATTTAAAATCAATGATATTCATTATAACTAATTTAAATTTACAAATGTTCTAAATAAAAAAATCTTAGATTTGTCTCAATAATTCCATATATAGACTGTCTTTCATGTTTTGTAATTACTCATACTGATTTATACCTCAAAGAACTGTTTTTTGAAGGAAAATAAAATAAATTTTTATGAATAAAATAAATTTTAGGAATTAATTATACTTTTTATTTCTCGAGATATCCTGCTCATAATGTCATTTACAGAGAAAATTTGTCACTTGTCTTAGTAGAAATAACCGACTTAATTTAAATGAGCAACACTTCAACATCACATACTCATAAAATTGTTTTAATTCCAATTACTTTTCTCGAAGGTTTAATTACATAGAAACCAATTAAAACAATTTCAGTCTCTGTTCTTTTCATAATCTTTATCATACATTCTTTAATGAAATCTAACACTTTTGGATATTCTAATCCCATTAATATTATTTGTCTTAGCAATGAACTTCTCTTTCCTTTCAGCAGAATGCTTTTAATGAAATAAATTCGCACTTCAAATGAATATTAATTAAAATAAGTACATACACTTAATTCGGAAAGGAAAACATTGACAAAAATGGATTATGTATAATTTAAACAAACATTAGTATAGAAAATTATAATTCGTTAAAAGGATTCCTTCCCTGCTTCTCTCTTTTCAGATCTGTTTAATTAGTGTTCAGTTGGTGTCAAAGAAAAAAAATCGTCTTATTGGTGAAAAAGAATACTTAAAATTTTTCCCAAATGTATTTTAAATTACCAAAAGTAGAAGAAATGGTTAATGTACAAGAAGAGATTAAGAGTAAAATTAAGAAAAGAATTTTCGATCAAGTAATGTAATGTATTGGCAATTAAATTTAATTACTTTTGCATAGTTATCCCAAAACCAACAAGTTTTCTAAAAAATAAAGAAAAAAAATTCCTATAAATTTCTTGGAATATTTTTGGTATTTTGAATGTCTTTTAGATGCACTGTATATGCGTCTAAATGTTTTGCGTAAATGTTTAGATTTAAAAAAAAATTTACATTTGGAATGTACTTTTATCTTTCTCGAAAATAATGCAAAAAAATATTTACCAAACTAATAAAATTGAAAACAAATAAATTTGAAGAGAGTATAATCCCTTTGAATAGGGTTATTATAAGAATATTTTTACTCGTAATTTGTTTCCTAGAAAATATTTAATGCAATTTATGAGAAGAAATTTTGACATTAAAACCTTTTTACTGCGCTATTTTTGCATTGATGTGCGAGCAGTCAAATTACGGCTGGGAATGCGAAATTAACTCATCTTTTATCAGCGATAGAGTTTTCTTGGACAGACTCAGCTATATTTAGAGTTAGCTTCTGGACATGACGCTGCTGTCGGTTGTTGAAGCTGGAAGTTGTGCTACAACGTTGTGGATTCAATTTTTTTGGGAGCAAGTGCCAAACTCCAACTGAAATCCTCAGGGAAATATTGCTTATGTATGGAGGGAAAGTGTCTCGTTTTGAGAAGTGTGTAGATGTAGTGGTTTAGTTCGCAAAAGTTCATGAACTTTCAATGTGGACTACGCGGGTATCTTTCACGACAATGCGAATTCACGTGTGGCATTCAAAATCTCCGATGAAATCCGATCTTTTCATTGGTAGACTCTCGATCACCCACCTCTCTCCAGGGACTTCCACCTTTTTCGATCCTCTGAAGAGTTTTCTGGTAAGGCAGCGATTTACGTGCAATGATGAAGCCACGACAGTAGCTCGACGTTAGTTACAAAGTCAGATGGACGTATTCTACTGCAAAGGTATCAAGGATTTAGTGATATAGTGGGACAATTATCTGAACAGGTGAGGGTACTATGTGGAATCTAGCACAAGGTACATAGAATATTACGCACAGTAGTTATTATCTGTATGTGTCATATATAAGCTAATAAAAAGTATTGGCAAAGATATTCTGATTCGCCTTTATACTAAATACTGATCACATTCTAATAATGGAATACAATGCAATAGACAATCTTCATGTGGCAAATAATTATAAAATACTATTTGTTTTAATCAGTACAGGAATAAAATATTTTTTTTGACGATTTCCTTGTTCCTTTTGATTAGGATCGGTGAAAATTAACTAATATAACCACGAAATATAAATTTAAAATATTTTAGGTATATATATATATATATTTATACATATTTAATTCATCCATTTGAAGATTTAACACAATCGGATTACAAAAATAGAAATATATTAAAAAAGGAAAATTATTTCTGAAAAAAAAAAAATGTCATGAAAAAATAAAGTTCCTCTGTAAATTTTTTTATTTTTTTATAATCCAATGTTGCATACATACGAGCAGTTCTTAAGCAATTAACATGTTTCTCGATGTTTTCATGAAATAAGAATATTATAAGTTTCCGGAGAAGTTTGAAAAATATCTCGTGACATAAAGAACTTTATACATCTTTTATTATATATCACTTTAATCTATACGCTTTTTATGTACTCCATTGCTATCAATATCAAAAAAGTCATGAAGTTTCATTTTTAACAACCTTTTATAAGTTTCACGTGCATATAATGAAATCTTTAGACTCAATTTTTAACCACTTTAAAAGATCAGATTAATTCGAAATTTTTCTCACGTGTCCAGGACCGATGACAATACAATAATTTAATATTCTGGTTCCATTGTCCTGATCAGGATCATCAGGATTAACGATTTTCCATATTCAGATCCTATCCTGAATCGGGCGACTAATTTCAGATCCCATTTCCAGATTTGGTGACTAAAAGATTAAGTTACAACTTAGTTCCATTAAATATAAAAGGGTGTTTCTTAGTTTTTTAAAACTATAATTTATTAGAGGCAATTTCCTAAGGGAAAAGCAAAACGCATACAAATTATGTTTTTTTTTATGCATAATGTGCATTTGTGATGGATTTTTTTTAAATACCGCTTGTAAAAAAATCACACAAAAAAAGGAGTTGTTAAATTAGGTTTGGTGTATTGTGTTTCAAACGCGTTGTACCGAAACAAAAATAAATAAAATATGAAGGCCAAAAAATATTTTCACCAAAATTCTCAATATTTTTTTTTAAATTAAAGTTTTGTAATTTTATTAATAAAAAGATAAATGAGAAAAACAAATGCACCGTATACGGTGTTTTTTTAAACAAATATGGAAAGAAGGATGTTATCCTTTAAAAATGCATAAAAACAAATGGTGTGGGAAGAACCCAAAATGCACATGTAAACAAATATAGAACGTAAAAGGTTGAACATTAATAAAAACTAAATAATAAGTAAAAGTATACCAAATTGTAATAAGAGTTACGTTTTATGGGATATTTGGAACACAAACATGGGAAGTGTAAAACTAGCAAAATAGCTTGCAATGCCGCTTATCTGAAAAATGTGTGCAATGGCTGTAAGCAAAATGAATAACGCTCTTTTAATGGCCTGAATAATCTCCAGATATAATTCCCAGCATCTTTTATGGGATATTTCAAGGCACAATACATAAAGAAAGCAATATTATTAAGAGAAAATCTGGAGCTCATTTTAATAGAAAGATAAAAAAATATATTGATATTATTCTCTCATTAAAATTAATGTTACTAAAGTACTGTCATAAAAACCTAGGATCTCAAGCACTTTGTAGATGGTATTATGTAATTATTTATCGCTTATGCGTAGCTTTTGTTTTATTTGAATAATGATTATTTTTAAGTAAAGATATTCATGGGTCGGGTATTCAGCGTTTTTGATCACGGCTGCACAAAAAAATAGCCTGAAAATGTGTTTATTTTTCGATGGCTATATCTTAGAAAAAATACATTTTGTCGAAGCTAAGTATTAAAAGGGGGAAAATTTCAAATAAAAAGTACCTTTCAATCGCACATCGTAGTTGAAATTTGAAAAAGATAGAGAAAATTCGCTATATTTCCCAAACATGTTAAAATTATTTAACTTACCAATGTCGTAATGGTATTATTATTGTGAATATGATAAATCAGAAAAATAATTAAAACCTCAATAAAAATTTATGTCCACGCAAAAAAAAATCTCGATTTTTTTCTGTAAAATTAGTCAAGATAAAATTATATAGAATTTTATTAAGAATTTTTCACGTTTAATAGACAAAGCTTAATAAATGACAAATTAATTTTATATTTTGACACTACACAATGACCTATAATTAAGTATGTGTTATCAAATTATCTAATATTTTTATTCAAGTATTTTACTTTAAAATCAGATTTTTGATAAAAAAAAAAGATATTGATCTTAATAAGAAGAGTTGACCTGAGATCCAATCTCTTCTTTTAAGACCATTCACATTTCAATATACTTCTGTTTTGATGCAATATTTTATTGCTTAGCTATGCTTTGGAAATTTGTATTTGAATTATTTAGTGAACCAAAATCTTGTAGAGCAGATTAAAAGACAAGTGTTGTGATCGATCAGAGACCTCATAAGAATAACTGACCAATTATATTGATTATAGGTTATGACCAATGATAGGTTTAGCTTGGAATATCAATCATGCACTGATGGCGAAAGTTGTCGACTCACAGGTCCGAGTCCTTATGATGAATTGAACTGACATCACCGCATAAAGGACTTGATGTACATTAAACTTTCCATGGCTTAAAGTTGAAACACCTTTGGGTGTTTTGTAGAGTTATATAGAATGAGATGCCAGCTCAGGTGTTGTCATCATCATTTAACCGTATATCAAAAATTACGAGGTTTGTCGCCAATAGCCCTATCATTACTTAAGTGTGTAACACACACACACACACACACACACACACACACACACACACACACACACACACACACACACACACACACACACACACAACACACACACACACACACACACACACACACACACACGTTGGTATTCCCTCACTCATTCATGAAGAGGTGGGAAAAAGCGTGTAATTTCAAAATATGATTGTTCAAGCAAACAGCTAAAAAAAAACATATTAACAAACAGTAATGTAGCAATTTCATTAAATATGTCTTTTCATCTTTAGTAAACAAATTATTATATTTATTAATAACATACTTATTAGTTATTAAACAAACATATGTAATATGTGTGTGAAACATATTTTTCATTTCTCTCATTTTAATTGAAAGGGTGGTCTTTGATGTTAGGTTTCTGAGAACATTTGAATATAATGTGGAATGAAAGTTGAATAAATAGCAGGGTTGTGCTAGATGCCAATGCTCTAGTTGCTACTTAACCAACTCGGTTCAACCGACCACCTACTCAATTCACCTAATTACAAAATATTTTTTTTAATCAATCGCTACCCGATGTGGTTACGTAGAAATTAATTTACAGTAAATATTTTTATTTTCATATACTTTTTGAATTCCATTTAAATCAGAAAAATATGGTGAAAATAGTAGAGTTTATTAAATTATTTACTTGAAATGATTTTGAGTGGCCAATACTCAAAAATCCTTGTGGCGTTTCGCCTAAGAAGCTTCATTTTCTCAAATATGTCTGAAAACGCTATTTCAAATATAATTTGAGATGTCACTTAGTTCCAACCAATATATGTGAGATTTTGTAAGGCAGCTGAAGAGATGAATGGAGAATTAAATATCTGTATGAAGAAACTTCTATATATATCATTGCAGCTACTGAGCATAGAATTATACAGCAGATTGATAAGTATCATTATTGTAAATTAAAAAGCCCTGCCATCACGATATAGTAGTAAAAGCATTATTCATAAAAAAATGCTGACGTCTTCAAAATTGAATATAAACTGCTTTTTGATGCATTAGCATGTCCAGTTACTGAAAGTTAAATAATTTTAATTTTATATTTGATGAAAGTATAATACTATTTTAATTTTTTAAGCATTTATAACTTTATACCAAATATATTAGTGTCTTAGGAATATTTTTTCCTCTTTTATTCTTAGTTCCTTTCATTTATTGTATCTTAACCTTTATCTCATAAATTTTTGCTTACGATATTTTTTCAGTTGATGTTAGATTTAAGAGCCAAATCCTCCAGTTTAGAAAATAAATCCCTATAGCAAAAAAACGAAGAATTTGTTTATCACGGCTATGCTTAGTAAAACTCAAATATCTGAGCTGTTTTGCTTTTCCATTACGTTTTTGTCAAGTTCTAAGACGAGTGTTTATTTGTCTGTAACATATGCGTATATACATTCCTATTTCCCTTACTTTCTTTTCATAAACTATTGCTCTCCGAACAATCGCATATGTTCTTGAATCACTGTTGCCAGGGTAACTCACATGACTTATTTTCTAGAAATTTCACGGAAACTTTAAATATTTGTACCAATTTGGAGAATTCTTTCTCTGCTGTTTGCTTCTTATTTAAATTTCTCACATTAGAAACGAAATTCTTCATATACAACTTTCTTCAATAGTCTCTTTACCATTCAAGCATGCACTTGAAATGTGTTGATTAATTCCGTTATATATACATACATATATATATATATATATATATATATATATGTGTGTGTGTGTGTGTGTGTGTAATCAAAATCGTCTTCTAGAGAGAGATGAATAAACATTAATCAAAACTGAAAAAATTGAAATTGCACGTTAATTAGACAATATATTTTAGAAATAATTTATGAAAAAATAAAAATAACAGAGAAAAATATAAAAATATGGAGGCTGCAGTATTATAAACATTGCTGACTTAGGACAGCGTATATGTAAAATGATTTACATAAAAGTGAGGTTGAACATGTTTTGTGGCCAGCAAAACTTCCCCCTTTTTGTTAATAATACTGAGCAAAAACCTATTGAAAATAATGGATAGAATATCTAAATCCATTGCAGAAAAAGGTAACTTATCTAAAAGTTGCATTCAAAAAAGCAGAGCAGGTTCTAAATCTGAGTGCAATAAACAAGTTATTGCCAGACTATGGACCCAAATGAAAATTCAAAGCTACAGTAGCTAATCACAGTAGTTATCAAAAAGTATGAAGAGGATAAGTAATATTATCTAAAATTAGAATTTGGAAGTAACTATATCTATCTGAGAAAAATGATAAATTTATAATAATAAACTATGGAACTTTAATCCTTACTATTTAGAATATCTTTATTCAAGTAACTATTAATAAAATTAATTGGGTATTTTTGAATTAAACTGTATTTAGTAAAATGTTTATAGTTTCTTACTTTTCCTGATTTTTTTAAAACTAGAAATATATATATATATATATGTATGTATATAAATTTTTTGATGATGAGCCTGCGGATTAGTACTTGTTATTGCAGACCTAGTACATTCTCCATGAGTTGGTATAACTTTTTATTGTGGCACCATATAGTGAAATACCAAAAGCCGCAATGTAATTTTGACACCCAGTTTCTTTCCCAGAGGGAAGCAACTGAGCTCTAACGATGCAAAACATTTCTTGGAATTTTAATTTTGTGGAGAGCACCCAAGCCAAACAAGCACTCAAGGTTTTCTCCCATGCTGTATAAATATACGATATGGATTCTGTCAACTTTCTGCATCGTAAAAATTCACCAACTTGGGCTGGGGTCGAAAACTGTCAGCGACATACCAACCCCGCCACCCAGCCGGCAATTTTGTTATATTTCTGTTGCTCAAATTGATTTATCAAAGACGAGACCTTTTTGAAAATCTTTTGAAGGCCTAACTGCCAAACTTAGCTGTGTCAAAGTTTTGCAGTTATGCCTTCAAAATTTTTTCATTTGAAGTGGAACAAAAACTGTTTCTTCATGTGAATTTATGTTGTAAATATCCCAATTAGTAGTTAATTTAATATTAAGATATGGTCTCGACAAGTAGAAAACATCGTTTATTGGCATTGTGAGTTACATCTAGCGGACAGTGGCATTCAAAATTTTTCGACTCACGGAACTCTTTGAAGCATAAGGTGTTTTCGGGGAACCCTATATCCTCCCTTTTAGAATAATATTTCTTTAAGTAATATTTAATGCAGATCAATATGTCATGTGTACTTTGTGGAAAGACAGTTTTAAGAATTCTGTATTTTTCAAAATGTTATAACATAATACATTAATTTAATTTACTGACACATTAATAGTATAATTTGTGGTAAATTGTCACCTCTATTCATGCATTGCATTTAGTAACTGGGGTATATGCTTGTATTTTTAACACAAGTTGTCGAAGTCTAGTCCTATATAAATTATCTGCAGTCTCAGTTCAAATTGTGTGTTTAGTTCGTTCTTATACTTTGTTTTTGTAACCATTCACATCGAGAAAAAATTTTCCCTTAAATTCATTATTCTGAATGGTATTAAAATGTTTATATCGGTATGGAAAATCCAGTGTATTTTTCATGAATTTGCCACCTAAAATTTAAAAATTGTTCTTGCTTAAATTTAGATTTTAACATCGAACCTATTGTTACGTCGATAAGTTGTTTCCTCTCTTTCATTTTAAGTGCTTTTTCCACTAGTGTAAAAATTTGTATTTTTCATTAGAAAACTATTGAGTTGTACGAAACATGGCACTAACGAGTGTAAAGCTATTCCGTGATACCCAGTATATCAGACAACAGAATATTCACAACGTTGTGGGTGGTATATATAGATAGAAAACATTGTAATATATTCTTTTATTATATAACAATAAACGCTTAAAAAGTATTACAAAATAGAGTATTAGTATGTGTAAATAAAGTTTTAAGTTTTAATTAGTGGGATGAGTTTTAGAAACTTTTGGTTACACAAACTTCATAGAGATCGTAAATCCATTTTGTGTATACACATTTATAATTTTCATTTAGAACCCTTTGGTATGGAACCAACCCTTTCATGGAACTCTTTGGTATGCCTCGTTTTAGCCTAGGGCTCCGTGGAGCACAGTTTGAAGATCATTGATTTGGTGTACATAATTGGTAGTAAGGAATATTATTGGTAAGAAAAAATTCTGGCACATTTTCGAACATATACATCAAACATATTAAATGTGTGTTTCTTTAAGCATATATTACACTATTTTATTAATGAAACAAAACATAGCAAAGTTGTATTTACATCACATGCAACATTTAATGCATCAAATTTCAATTATATTAACACTTTAAACTTGAATCTTTAAATTTAATTCGCATTGCAAATATATTACTTCAGTTAAAGAGATATATGGTCTACACGTTCTCAATAGATGAACTGCATGTTATTGAATGTTGTAATGCATATTGTTATATTTTGATAAAAATAGACAATTTAAGTTATCCGACTACGTTATGAACCTTGATTTTGGTAAACCGTATGAATGAATACTTTATTTGAAATTTGGTACTTAAATTAGAATATATGTATAAAACATTTTGCTGAATATTATTATTGAAATATAATAATTTAGTGTAGTTTTTCATATAAAAGTCTGAAAAATGACATATTTTTAAAGTATATTCTTCTGTTATATAAAATTCTTCAATTATAATAATAATTTAATTTTGTATAACTCAGATCTATACAGAGACAGAGCTAGGAGTTTTGAAGAATTTACCTTATTTTCATAGTTATTTTCAATCGAAATAATAACTGGGGAGTTCTGTTAAAACTCCTCGTTTCTGATATATTAAAAAAAATATGAATATATTTACTTCTAAACTACATGTTTTAAAAATCCTAGTTCAGGAGTTAAATTGAAGTCTTAGCTATATAGAGGCAGAAAATAACTACTATAGAAGCATTTTCCATAACAAGAGAATATTTTGTAAATATGTAATTTTTTTTGTATTTTTTTTTGCCAAAAATTGCATTTATAAGTATTTTTATTGTAATAATATTTTTTACACAACTCTCTCTCTCTCTCTATATATATATCCGAATAATGATGGTATTAAATATCGCTCAAGAGAATTATTAATTAATACACTTTTTCAAAATCACGGTTCTGAACAATGTCGGATACCTTAAACTTTTGAATTAAAAACCTGTGATGTGTGTGTTTACAATCTATTTTAGATGAAGTCATCATTTTAATAAAGCATACATAGGAATGCATTGTTAAGAGTAGCTTTACACATTCTTATAATTTATCCTTGATAGATTCAGAACATACTTTTCATCTAGTTGCATAGTCATTGGGCAGATTTATTATTTGCTTGATTACTAAATGGATTTCTAAAATTATTTGTCCGTAAGAAAATTGTAACTTGCATTTAGAAACATGGTGATTTCGCGTACTTTTAAATGCATCAAGAAGAAAAATGGCACTTTAGTTGGAAGCATCAATTCCCTAATTTATCTTAAGCATGAAAACGCATTAGCAAATGGCATAAAAGTCGACAAAATATGCGCATTATCGCTTTAAGGGAGACTCATCTGCGAAAATGATGCGCTTTACACTCTCGCGAATAGCTAATTCAATTCCTTTTATTTGAGAAAGTGCGAAATGTATCTTTGATGGTGATGGCATTTCTTTCACAAGCACAACGAAAGTCTCATAGGGATATTTTATGATATCTCATAACAGATGAAAACAACTTGAGTAGTGGGTAAAATCTTTTGGTCCCTGCAGATATAACGCTCCACCATGCTCTTCAGCATTACTATCTTAAAAGCCAACGATAAAACACAGAAAGGACTGGGGAGACCGTAACAAATCATAAGAATATTTCCTGCTGCTCTAAGAGAAATAGGGTAAACCAAAATAAAAAAGAAATTCCAAAATCTCTATGTCATTGCGGTTTTTCTTTGTCTTAAACGTAATGTAAGAGGGCTTACTGTCTTTCTTCTCCCCAAGTCCCCACGACAGAAATAGAATTTTTTTTGTCCAGTTGAAAAATAGATTCTGCAGATCTGTATTGTAGACCCGAACGTGATATGGGACATAGATGGGACATTTTTATTGTATTAATGTCTCGAAACCACGCATTGTGGAGAATTTTTACGATGGAGTTAAAATATACTTCGATTTAACGTGTGTTCGTAGCATATCGGAACGTGATTGAATAAAATTTCAGATGTAAAGGAATGGACATTTTTCAGACGATGTTCGCATATTGGGTTGGAATAACAATGCTTTTTTGATGGGTCATGAGTCAAGTAACCAAATAATACTGCGAAAAAAATTCTGAAATTGTGAGTTCGAAAGAATATTTGACAAAATATTAAAGGAATTTTTGAAGAAGATTGATGGATATATTTAGAAAAACAAACAAGGCTTTTGGCAGATAGTAATACATCAAAAATGGTTTTTAATATGCAAGAAAATGTTATTGCACATTAAAAACCATTATTCATTGTTATCAGTACGATGGATAAGGGCTATTGTTCATGAGAGAGATGTTCGCATGTATATTGCATTATCATTCATCTAGTATCTTTTTGTAAGAAAGTTTTCATCTAAAAAGTATTAAGTTGTATAGATTTAATGTTACTGTATGAAAGACGTTATTTATCCATCATTTCTCCTTATATATATATGCATGCTTTTACAGAGAAAAATTAAACTGTTTATATGAAAATCACTAGCATTTGACCTGAATCGCTCAAAAATTAGGACAAAAATGCATTAAAAAAATTTAGTAACGAACTATTTTTAAACTCCATAGAGTGAGTGAGTGAATATTTTTAAGTCGCACTGTTCAGCTACACGAGAGCTTTTGGCGACGGACCGCGTAATTTTGAACCATGGTCAAGTGACGCGGATGACACCTGAGCTAGCACCTCCTTCTCCTAACTACCACACCACACCAACGGGAGGACGTTTAGCTTTCGACAGATTTAACGTGCATCTATCCCCTACACGGCGGGTCTTCAGTGGTACTGGGCTCGAACTCATGACACGCCAGCCATGATCCGATACCTTGACCACTTGGCCACCGCGGCCACTTAGGTAGCTGGGACGTTTGCGACAAGGAAAAATAAACTTTTTTTACATCAAATGTAAATGGTTCTCACTTACTTAAATTAAAAGCAAAGGAAATAAAATTTTTACGTTGAATTATCTGTATAATGTACATGTTAATGCAAATTATTCTATTTTAAATTAAAAATAAATATGTATGAGCAATAAATATTCAATAACTATTTTTTTTATTTTCGAGGCATATTCTTACCTTTAGGTACACTTTGCATAAAATCCACTGCATATTTAGATATTAAATATTACAGAGTTTTTGCGAACATAACAATTCCTAAATTAAATAAAATAAAATTTAAAAAATACATTTATAAATTTTTTAAAAATTTAAAAATTTAGTAATTTAAATTTTCTTTAAATTTTATGAAAAATTTGTGCTATATCTAAAATTTGTGAATGTTTTTATTAAAAAAAATTTATTAACTTTGTTGAAAATTTGTGGATCTTATAATATGCAAATTATCAGCACTATAGGTAAAGTTGATTTTGAGAGAAGTGTACAGAATACCAAAAAAATGCATTTTTAATACAATATAAAGCCATATCATATTTAAAAAAATTATGAAACTTAACGATGCATTAAACATTCTTATAAAATGATACAATTTCATATAACCACAGAAAAAACCCGCATCGAAGAAGAAAGATTTACTCCTTCTCACTATGTTATATATAATAATAATAATTCAAGTTAATTTCCTCTTTCAGGTGTTTAATTCGTAATGGTCCTGACCCTCCAGGACTTTCGCTGAAATACTGAACTGTTAGCTTACCCACCTGACGGAATGTAATCGTAACTTTATCTCTTAGAAATTAAAACATTAGTGTATTTAAATTAAGAATTACATAAGACATTATCATCCGATTATCTGGACCAGTCAGAAGAAGTGTCTTTGGAAGTCATGTGAGTTTTGAAACTTCCGGTCTATATATTTCATATAAAAAGCCGAGATTCGCTGGAAAATTCACGCCGAGCTTTGATTTGTCAACATGTTCTGTTAATGTCTGCTGCTACTTTGTTGTGTTCAATTTATTAATTAATAATTTGAAATGAATTTTTTTATTTAAATTATTCTATAGAAACACACAATAAACCTTATAATTTAAAAGAAAGACTCAAGTTTCATTTTTTCTTTAAGTGTTAAGTTTCAGTTACAGATACTGAGTCATTTATAATTGGCATATTTTAAAACTAATTGTTTTAAACTAAACTTGCTAGGGATATACTAAATTTAAAATTAATTTACTGATAAACACTTTCCGAAAATATTTTTAGTTAAATTGCAGAGTGAAAAATTACTGTTTATTTATAAATTAACAAAAAATTACAAACATAAGTAGTAATATAATTCAATAAATTTTTCTTTCAATTGTAGTTCGTAATTTTTCATAGTTATTATAAACTCTACAATATTTTATGAAATTATTATTAAAATTTCTTCGCAAAAATATTCTACATTGCAAAAATATTTTACTCACAATTCTTTTAAAAAAGCACACTTCATACAGATCAAAATTTATACCCTATAAGAAATTTGAAATTCAAAGGAGCTGATCTTTGCTTGCTGCTTAATATTATTTGACCAAGTATTTTTATTCTAGAAAGCTTTTGTGCTCTCTATTCAAATTTCATAGAGTTATTTGAATACTCTCTTGATCCTTTATTTTTAGAAAAACGTCTTGTTTATTGAAGTTTTACTTTATTCTAAGACATTGTTAGAAAACTGAAAATAATTTTACGGACTCTTAGTTTATCTGTATATTTTAAAGGAACTATTGGATACGCTTTCTTATACTGGTGAAAAAATATACAAATCTAGGAACAATGCTAGTGTAATCAGTAAAACACATTAATATGTTTGCTAAAGAAAAAAATCTACAACCAATTAGAAAAGTTACTTTGAAAAAAAAAAAACTTTTGCATCATTAACTGTAATTTAAAATAGTAAATTACATAATTACTTCCTTTCTTAGTTTTTTCTAAATGTAGGTGATAAATTGTGAAAATAATTCTGAATGTTTCTTTGTGAATGTTTTTACCATGTTATTAAACTGAAATAGATAGAAACTGTGTTAAAAGAGCTAAAGAATTGACATAGCTCTTTAATAATTTGCTTAAAATAATTGAAAATAATTTCACAGTTTTATTTATAATTTAAATAATTTCACAGTTTTATTTGTAATTTAAATAATTTCACAGTTTTATTTAGAATTTAAATTATTTAACGTTTGCTATCCTAAATTTGAAGAAAATGCCACTGTAAAATAATTTGAAAAATGGGTTTGTCTAAAATGAAAAATAAATATGTGATTATATTCAATAGAAAAATTTGCGAGCTTGAGCTAAATGAATGTTTAAATTAAAGTAATTTGGTTTTATTTTAAATTGCTAAGAAACTGATGTTAGATGTTTGATGAATGATATCTGGAAAATAAAATTTAAACTGTGTTTTTGAGCTTAAGGGGACACATTACTCTACAAAATGACATAAACATGGAATTTTTTCATTATATCATTTTAATTGAGCGTCTATTCTAAATATGAACACAATTTCCTAGTTTTAGCGACACTATATAGTCAGTTACCAAAGGACAGTGGTTCTATTCTCGGGCTAGGCAAGGTCTACTCAGCCTTTCATCCCTTCAGTGGGACGATAAATGATTACCAAGTTTGCTTGGGGACTAAACACTGGGGTTTTCGCTTCAGACTGACCACCTGATCAAGACATCTGCTCATGCACCTCAGCATGAGCAGGTATCCAGCTCATATATATTGAGCTGGGCATAGTAGGCTGTTGAGGGCCTTATAGGCTGTTGAGCCACTGAGTTTAGTTTATATAGTCGGTTATTTGACTTTTTTAACAGTATACCGAAGAAAAAAAAACCAAAACTAGAGTACGCGACGTTTGCCTTTAACAATTTCATTTATTTTACGGACATTTAAAACTTTAAATGTTTTTTTTTCCTCAGGTTTTTATTTTTCCCAATAATCATGTATTTAAAATACTAACACTTTTTCACATTCAATATAAAATTTTGAAACTTTTTCTGGCTGTTTTGCATAATATATTTGATGGTTTCTGTGCATGAAATAAGAATTTATGTGAATAGTTATATTTTAAAAAATTATCATAGTTATAGCTTTTTTAATTGTTTCTTATAGTGTCCGACACGAAAAACGTTGTTAAAATAAAAGTATCACTCGTAATACCAATCCCAAGCACAGAATTGTGAGAAATTCTTCGAAGAATATTAGAAAAAAAAATTGCAGTGTTTGTAGAATGAGTAAATATTAAAAAAAAGTATTGTAATATTTTTCAAATTTAAATTGATTGTCTGCTTATATATATATATATATCCAAATGAATACATGTAAAAAATTTTATATACATATTTATGTATAAAAAACTTCTGCTCCGGGTACCGTGCCCCATTAATACGTTCTAAAACAATGCATAAACACGTGGTTAACACTTTAAAAAATTGACAAAAATGTTGCGAAAATGCAGATTGAAACAGAAATTTTCAAAAGTACTATAGTTTATTAGTAAGATAAACAATAAAAGTATGTGTTCCAGAAAAACTGAGAAATTTTTTTAACGGGTTTGCTTATACCACCTGTCCTTTTATATGCATATCTTATTATGGCTTAATCAAGTTTTATTTAAAATTTTACTAGAAAGAAAAAATGGCTTTTCATTATAATTCAAAATAAATTATTTCTTACTGACATAAATATGGCCAATAAGTTTTCAAAGCTTTTTTTTTAAACACTGAATATCAGTTTGTGTTGTCTCAAGTAGCATGCTCGCGTGTGTGTATGTGGATTTGTTTGATGATTCCTTTCACCAGTAATGCAATAGTTAATAAGACTGAACAATTATTCCTGCTCACCTTAATTTACCAAAGTACTATTGGCGATCTTTGAACTTATTATACAAAGAAAAAAAGCAAGGATTTTTACAATATTGTTGAAAAGCTCTTCTGACATAGTGTAGGAAAAAATTTTGAGCATCCATTTATAATAAATGTTTAAAATATTCGCTCCTATCTTGGAAAAAAGTTGAAATCGCTTACGCATATTTTGAAAAATGCCTTTGAAGATGCTGAGAGTGACTTCTTATATCCTATGAGTAATGGTTTTTTTCAGATCATCTATTGTTTGTGTGTTATATTTACGATATTCTCATAGAATGTTGTTTTCAAATATTCCCACTGAAAATCAGAAATACTCAGATCGAAAGAACGAGGAGCACAAAGATTTCTTGAGATAAAGCAATCTTCAAAATTTTTGTGAAAACATGTCTTAGGATTCATTGTTGTTGTATTTGTCTGGTCCAAGCAGTGTTGACAAATCAAATGGTGTTAAAGGCGTCCAAAACGGCTTTGCTATGTCGAAGACTTTTGGCGAATAAAGCAGTCGATGGTACTTAGGGTTTAGGTCTATGTTGTGGAGTTTAGTCAATATAAAAAAGACTATTAATAGGAGAAAGTTGAAAGTCAGGACGGTGAGGACAAATATTGTAACTTCTTTGCCATCATGGGATATTTTCATTCCTTTAAAGCAAGGGTGGGCAGACTTTTCCAGGGTGGGGGCTACTTCTAATTTTTTCAAGGTGTTGCGGTCCACCCAGTGGTGTGGGTGTAGTGAGCTGAAAGAAAGTATACAATACAGTCGGACCTCCATTTTACGAACCTCTATTTTACAAATTTCTCTATTTCGCGAACGTTTCCTGGAACCAAGAACATCTTACGATTTTCTTCGTAAAATAGCCTCCACAAATAGGGAAGTGCATCTTCTATTCAATAAAATTTTTCTTATTCAATTTTTTCCCTCCGTGTTTTTTAAAATACCGTATTTACTCGAATATAAGCCACACATTTAACCCAATGTTAGGCCACTGAAAATCGGGCACGGCTTAGAATCGAAGGGAAAAATGTGTTGGATGGGGTATTTAAAGCAATGACAGCTTCATGCATGTATTAAAAAGTTTTAATACTGATAAAACAACTAATTATTTCCTTATTAGTTTTCCTTTTTGATTTCGTAAAATTGCATATCGATTAACTGTTGTAGACTATTTTTCAATTTTCACAAAATCTTGTTGAGAATTTAGGGCGCGGCTTAGAATCGATTTCGGCTTAGATTCGAAAAAATACGGTATTTCTAGACCTTCTTATGATGGAATGATTATTAGGTCTTAGTGAAGGCGGTCAGCCCAAAATGTCTTGGAGGTCTACCGGTCGATCGAGATCAACTTAATGCCAGCTTTAAAGTGTCTTGTACGTAGTCCGGCTATGGTGGATGAAATAACGTGGTTACAGTTAAGATCTGGAATGAAGCTCTTCTTAACTGGATGGAAGGTGAGTTTTCGTCCGGGTATTGCATCAGCATCAGTAAGGGTAAGGTTATTGGAAAGTTGAGGGGATTTTCGGTCCTTCTTGGCAAGGTTATTTGCCTTTCATTGCTGAAGATGTCTACGTAGGCCAGTACCCCTTGCAAAGGGCAGGTTCTTTGGACTGCAACTACTCTAACAATAAGATCATTTTTGTCCTGGGACATTTACAAGTGGCCTCTTCGCTACTTGTTTTATATGTTGTATTAATTTGTTGAAACCAAGGAATTCCTACATTAACTTCTAATTATGGAACAAGCTGCTGTATACGTTCGCTACATATAATGCCATCAACAAGTTGAAAAACAAATACTCAGCAATTTTTGTGTGTGATACAGTACGACGATTTTCCGAGAATGTAATGGATTTTACATTATTGAATGGAGATTTGTCACCTCTCTCTGCCATTCACAAGAGTTTTGCGTGTTCGCAATCACTTAAATAAAAGTATGATTTATCCGAGTGAAAAATGTTTTACCTCAAAATTTGATGTTACTACGAATAAATCTCTGCAATTTTCGACAATAATAAAACTGCTTATTGATTGTTATTGAAGACTCAAACAGCGCAATTCTCTGAATGGGTCATATATTAATTTTTCAAAGAACTAAATGACAACTTTTCACTATCGCACAGCTGAAGTCGAAAAAAGTTGAACGGTAAAAATTAAGCGGGCAATAAGCAATAACAAAATTTTAAAAATGAATGAGTAAATTAAATGAAATATTTTCGTACTTGTAGAATTGGGTTAACCCTATATTTTTATTCATAAGTACTATTATTATTTGCAACTAGTCAAAAATTCAAGAAATGACTGAAAAAAGTGTAGAATTAAATATAATTAAAAAAAATAACTTAGGGTTAAGAGTTTGACTGCCATTTTTACGTACACTTTAAAATACAGTAAACAACACGTACACTTTAAAATACAATCGTTTACACAAAACTGAGGGCGGGTGAAATATTTTTTAATGTTAAAAGATTTTTGTGTTAAAGGATATTGCAAAAACAAACACATATATTTACCAAAATTAAGTATAATAGAGTACATTTTACTTATATAGACGTTTATAAAACATTTCTGTAATTTGCTCTCTTTTTTAAAAAAAATTACTGTTGATAATGTAGTGTTTGCAATACCAAAATCTTTACAGATTTCTATTTTTGTCTTCTGTTTTTGATCAACAGCCTTAAGGAGCTCCATCTTCATTTTAAGAGAAATAGTAGGTTGCTTTCCACTGCTCATAAAAAATTCTTCTAAAATCGGAGGGAAAAAATCGAGAAGCGTAACTCTCTGATTTTTACTCTCACTGCGATATACTTGCCTCCGAATTCCAAAGCCAACTGATGAGGGACGAGATGGTGCTGTGTGGCATTTGTAAGGGTGGAGGGTGAAAGTGGCTTAGATAAATAAAATTGGTCGTATCATAGGCTATTACGAGGGTATTTCAAAGCCAAGTTAGCCTCCTTTCTACAAAACATGTGAAATCACCTCTCTTTTATTTCATACCCCTCTTAAATCTCACCCGAACGACCGGTGTTTTCCGTATTTTGTTCATTTCTAGAAGGAAAATCTTTTCACTTTATTTGATTTTCATTTCGTATTTAAAGAAAAAAATGCAGGAAAATACATAGCAGTTTGAAGCAACCGTTGTATTATTTCATGTTTACTGATATTTTGTCTTAAGCGTTTTCCATGTTAAACGTATTTTACACTGTAATTTCTTTTCAATTTTGGTTCCTTCTTGGCATGGTTTGGGTCATGGTATTGAAAGGAACTTACATAAGTTTGTGCATTTCTTACAATTATATATGCATATAATTATAAAATCCATGTACAATGCATTTTTTAAAGAGCTGCTACTCAGGTTTCATGTCACAGTTAAGAAAATACTTTGTACTTAAATGTTACAGTAACCTAGCAGAAAAAAACTCTTGGAAGTAGTTAATATGCAACACAACACACCTAATATGAAGTATTACATTAAAATACACTCGTATTGGTTTTTCGAACGTTAAATATTTCAGGTTTCTCAAATCATTACTTTTTTTCAATGCTATTATGATTAATAAAATATATATTAATAAAATTACTATCAATGTTTCTTTGTTGTTCTCTCCTTTCATTGTTTTCTTTTCTATAGATTTTCTGCAGAAAAATCAACATTTCTTAATTAATAGAACTAAAATTATTATCGCTAACTAAATGTAAAGAATAAAAACTGTTCAAATTTAAACATAATGTCGAAACAATTCAAAGTCTTCCTATCACATAACCTTCACATGCAGCAGTTATTTCAATTCAAAATGTGATGCCATTAGATAAACAAGAGAGCAATCATAATGACGAGACCAATTGCTTTTCAGAATACTAGACAAGGACTTCGGGTTTCAAAAATCGTCGCTGCAATTAATGTCACGGTGAGGTATAAAAATAAGGCTCAAGTCATGACGTCACAATTAATGAGTAACGAATCCCCGGCTGAAAAGGAAAGAACGAGACCATTAAGAGTTTTGACACGAGAGATGGCAACGGAAACCAATAAAGCACGTATTCGGAACACTACACGAATTGTCTTCTTTAGACAAACGACAGTATTCTGCGGATTCCCACTAGAACAGAACGAGTCTAATTTTAATGCTTGTTCACCACTTGACACGAAGTCTTCTGAAGATGAAGAAGTCAAGTTGCGTTTCGTAGTAATATATATACAATTAGAACAAAAGAATCAAGTAGAACAATAATGCAATTACATTTAATTAAAAATGCTTGTGTAAAGAACATAAAAAATATAAGAAATTTTTTTTGCTCTTTTCTCATAAAAAATATTAATTTTAAAAGGGTTATTTTTCGTAATTTCTGATTCTAACTTCAATTTTGTCTTAATTAAGAATAATACATTTTTTAATACAAATGATGACGATCTTACTTTAAAAATGCGATAAAAAGACAACTCTTAGTCAAATTCTAATGTAACCTTTAAGTAAATTTGTTAACTCCTTATAATTGTATCTGTAATAGTTTACGCATTAAAAAACTTTTTTATGTATTTAATGTATATTACATTCCTGTACTTGCTTCTAATTTTAATCTATTATATATACATTTCTTTGAAATTTCTTTAGTATTTTAAGCAGAAAGGGAAATATTGGTTTACAGTTGAAACCTGGTTTCGCCCTCCTTAAAGCAATTTTTGAGTTGCCAAAAGCTGGAAGTAAAGTATATTTCTGGACAAACCAGTCAATCCGTGTGTAAGCCGAGAATGTATGAGGGTGAGTCGGAAAATCAGTTTTCCCTGTCGACTGTGGTCAGAGTTGTATATGAAAGTCAAAGCATAGAATGGGACATTAAAAATAAGGCATAACTTTATTTTTCCACATAAGTACCATGTACATTGAGACATTTGTCATGCCACTTGATCAGCTTCAAAAAGCCCCCCAGGAAAAAATCAGGACTTTACATACGGAAGAAGCGTTTAACGGCTTTATTGACTTCAGTATTGCTTCCAAAGCGCTTTCCGGTGAGATTCTTCTTCAAAGCCGTGAACAGATGAAAATCACTTGGTGCGAGATCAGGACTGTATGACGGATTGTGTTGGCTCTCCCAACCAAGAGTTGAAATATGGTTTTGCATTGCCGTCGCAAAGTGTGGGCTCGCATTGTCATCCAACAACAAAACGCCAGCTTTGAGAAGCCCAGGCCACTTTTTCCGAATCCATCTTGATCGCGGTTGACCTCTACCCAATGGTGTATTGGTGTCTTGTGCGTTCATCTGCGGTTTCGTCATTCGTCCATAACCTTTAAACGTTTATTTCGTATGCAAAGCCTGAATTTTTCCTGGAGGACATTTTGAAGCTTATCAAGAGGTATGGCAGATGTCTCAATGTACTTGGTACTTATGTGGAAAAACAATGTCATGTCTTATCTTTAAAGTCTCATTATATATTTTGACTTTCATACACAACTCTGACCACAGTCAACAGGGTAAACTTATTTTCTGACTCACCCTTGTATTTTTCTAAAAAAAATTACCCGAAATTCCAAATCGGTATGTGAGCCTAATTGAGAAAAAAATCCTGGAATTTTTAGATATGTATAATATGAGGGAGAAAGTGTCTTCACACACACAAACAGGTAAAATGGTGGAATATTTTTCAATCAAATAGCTGTTAAGTGAGATGCAAATGATTGTTGTTTTACGAGTATTTCTAATAACCTGATCTGAAGCTAAAATATTCTTTGCATACTTATTCCTTGTCTATTCGAGTCTTACTTTCTGAGTGATTTATATATATATATATATATATATATATATATATGTCAGGTCTATGTGTGGAAAGTTTAACTTCAAAACTAAGTAAATAATAAATGGAAATAGAGCGATCTCTTTATTATCGCGTAGGAATTTGATAATAAATAAGACTACTTAAAGGTAGAGTGAGCGTTGACGTATCAGACTTCACATCATCCAATTGGAAGACGCTCTCTCGTCCACCAGATTCCTGACCTGAAAAATCCAAGATCATCGCCTCAAAACCCCGCCTACCGGCCCACAGCCACTCGTCCAATGGCCAAGCTCCTACACTCCAGCATGATATTCCCACTTCACAATGTCAACTAAAGAACTTTTCTAGCCATATACGGGTCTGAGGGTTCCCAGAAACCCATGTACCCGGAAAAATATTCATAGATTCATAGATTCATGACGTATCAGAGATATAAGCGGAAAGATTGACTGGTAACTCCTCACTGCAATGTTGTATTTTATTCCACTCGGTTGCGCGCCAAAGGACCGCCATGTTGGATTTAATATGTTTGAAGAATAATAAAGAGGCTATTTTAGATATGATGTTTTCTACATTTTACCAGCGGGCCTGGGGCCTATCATACATATATTTCGCTCTGTATTATTAACAGAAAGGGGGGTGGGTGGAGATTGGCTGTCCAGAAAACAAGTTAAAATCCATTTTTGTTAATTAAAAGCTTTTATTTAACTTATAATGTATGTATGTATGTATGTAATTTGTTCGGGTGGAATCTTGCAACTCAATTTTGAAGCTGTTATCTTCATCGAATTCAGCGGAAATTTTGTATACACGTTTAGTTGGATGACAATGCATGTTTCGACCATTTATATTCCGATATTGCAATTAATTAAAAATATATTAATTAAAAACGTTAAACTAGTTTTGGGTGCCAACTGCGATATGACTGCATTGTTGTAATAATGTTATTGTTACAACCATAACAAAAGCTGGCTTCGAAAATTGGTTTTCAGCCAAACTGGAATTTCATAACGTTGCGCTATTGACTGTATTAATTAACTTTGTTCAAAAAGTAATTACATTTCTACAACGTAAAAATAATCTTAATTTCTACAACGTATGCAATTTTTTTTACAAATTTCTATCTATTTTCTTGGATTTAAATTCAAAACAAAAAATTTAAGCCATTTTTCAAGTAGATTGGTACATTGTATACTTTCCTCAACGCTGCCTAGTTAAACTGAGATGAAGTATTAAAGAAATTCTTTAAAAAATTTATCTAACTTTAATCTATGAAACTCAGACAAAAAATAATTACAGACTCTGAAAGATCATTTATTTCATCCCGATACGGTATAATGTTTTTCACAAAATAATAATATTTGTATTTCTTACGATTCTTTTTAAATAAGTCAAAATCGATGCGTTTTTATGAAAATAATGTCTAAATCGTTGCGCATGAATTTTTTTGGTTTAAATGAATCGACATTCCGAACTAAAACAGCTCATGCTTTGTTTTTTTAGAATCAGTTATTTAAAAAATTAAATGCAAAAAACTTTTTTTTTTACGATTTTTCAAAAAATACTCAAAATTTTAATTTAACATTTAATAACTTCGTCATTTATGAAGAAAATCTCATAAAACTTTTTTTCGTGTGTACGACAATATTACCCAAGATCTGTACGAAGATTGAAAAAATTGCTTAAAAATTACGGATTGAAGAAAAATTGTGTTTTTCCTTTAGTACCCTTTTTGCGAGAATTCATTTAGCTACACTGTTCGAAAATAACCGGAAAACACCTAGCAACAATTACGCATTGAATGAGATGAATAGACTGAGAAACATGTCCAGTGATAACTAAAAAGTGAAAAATAAATTAAAAGTACAAAAACCTTTTTAAAACAACTTTTATTTAAATGCGCTAAAAAGAATAAAATAAACTTTTTCTGTAAAACTTTTTTTACTATCAACTGATAACGTCCTTACACAATTTATCTGATATAAAAGCTTGTCGCGAGATTTACATCTGCAGATAAACAAGTAAATTGATTTGATTGATTTTAATTTGTAAAAATTTCAAACTAAGTAAACAAGAGTACTTTAATCTCGCAACGAGCTTTTGTATCATATAATTTGTGTAATGACGTTATCAGTTGATAGTAAAAAAAGTTTTACAGAAAAACATTATTTTATTCTTTTTAGCGCATTTAAATAAAAGCTTGTTTTTAAAAAGGTTTTTTTACTTTTAATTTATTATAAAAATTGTTTTACATATAAGAATTGTCCTAAGTCAGCAATGTTTATAATACTGTAGCATCCACATATATTTTTTAAATTCTAATTTTTAATTTGTAATGGTCCTGACTCTTCAGGATATTCATGTAAATAATAAATTACTAGCTTACCCACCTAACGGGATACAGTTGTAAGTTTCACACTGCAAAAATATGTATTCAGAGTTTTTTCAATTATTTCTTATGTAATTACCTCTTACGATATGGGTCAAAAAATTACCACAACTGTCCACGGAAGACAAGGGAGTTTTGAACTCTGGTTGCCGCTCTGTGTAAATACTCCCTTTTTCAGTGAAAATTTACCTGACGATAATTTTTATAATATTACTCTATTGTTTATTTGTAAATAGCCCTGTGTTATGTATGTGTATACTTATAATTTCAGCGAAGTGTTGGTCTATTGAAAATAAATGTGGAATAATAACAACAACCAGATCTTCCATTATTTAATACAAAATTACTACATTCATTATAGATGAAATGATCACTAGTTAAATCCAATAGATCACTCCATTCAGTAGATTACATCCCCTATACATATAAATTCCATTTTTTGTCATGAAACAAATTTCTCATGCGTTACCCTTCTTTTTAAATCTGAATAAAATAAATGCTGAGTTAGCAGTTATTAAAGCATCTATACAACCAGTCTCAAACGTGGCATCGGTTGTCATTGTTAAGCGATGATACAGTTTCAAAATTTTAATGTATTAGACATACTGACTTCCCTTATGTTATTGTAAAAAATGAGAGCTTGTAAATCGATTTTTCTGGCTAGAGTGTAAATACATTATAAATATTTCACGTGTTTGCTAATTAAACTGAATCAAAATCCAAGTAAATTTATGTTTACATTTCCATTAACGTGCAACAATATTTTGAAGGAATTTTAATAACTTGCGTTATACGTTCTGTCTATTAAATAAAATTTTCTGTAACCAGGTGTAAGGCAAATGACGTTGCCAAAATTACGCATTAATTACACATACATTTACACTTCTGAAATAATTTAGTCTCCATTATGCTTTGAAGGGGTATCCGACTACTTGCGACAGCTTTTTTAAAAATAAAAATTGAGATATAAGGATTTTTTGTGGTTTTTAGATTTGTTTAGCCCAATTTAAGAAAAATATGCTAAAATTAAGAAGAGAAAAAGAAATTATTATTACTAAAATGGGAACAAATGGGTAAAAATTTATATAAACTTGGCCCATTCTGTACCAAAAGTTTATGTACAAATTTTCAATTTTTCAATTCTGTTGTGTTGCGATGTTATTCGTTTTTGAATTGACCTTCAGGATAATAGGTATTTTAATTTTTACAAACACTAGAGCACTTTATATTAGTTATTATAAGAAATTGCTTAAAAACCAGTGATTATATTCACTTAAGGGACTGAAAAATTTGTAATAAAACAGTGATTAATAAATCTGAAGGTAAAAAAGGCTTTTACTATTATACAGAACATACGCAAAAAATTTCACTTAATTATTTTCAAAACTTTTTTAGCAATAGCTGATCCCGTTTGAGAATTTTCAAATAAACACATTTCGAGTAAAATGCGTTTTAAAGTATGATATCTTGAATAAAGTAATGGCATCTGCGTTTACTAAAACACTTGTAGTTTTTGTTCTAGTGAACGAAAAATAATAAACTTGGTATTTTCTATAAAGCTAATAAGATGACCTTTTAAAATAAATTTATGAAAAAAATTGTCAATTTATGGCGAAATTCACAATTTTAGAGGAGTCGGATATCCAAATTTATTTAATCTCAATTCTAGAAGATCTTTGGCTGAAATTTATACCATTATACCATTACAATGCCGGCTACGTATTTGAATAATATAAAGATTTGTAGTAATATATATGCTAGTCTTTTTATTTCCTTTACGCTTAACACCCCATTATTCTTTACTCAGAATTGTTCTAAGAGGAAGAGCAAAGAGTATTCCATTACTTATTCATAACAATAAGTAACACCAGTATCTTCTTCCAAAGTGGAGGAACTATTGTCATTTGTGGTGAATCTCACCATTTGAGAAGTGTCATTACTCTTAGTCATTGTGCATTTAATCTTTAGCAGAGAAACAAGAAATATTCTACAATATAGTATTTGATTTTAAAAAGAACAAAGGATTAGTGACATAAGTCTCGAGATTTATCAAAGTTTTCTCTTAATTTTCTACATATGTCAAATACATTAAATGTCAAAGTGAAAGAAAAGGGTTTATAATTTATTGTTGAGTCGTTTCCTGCAAAAATTTCTCAATTTAACTTCTACTTATTAATGGTCTTAAGTTGAAAGAATTGTGTGTGTCAAAAACTTTAAGAATGCATAAAGATTTTTGCTCGCTTCGTATTCGTGAACTCAATGTACTGTCGCAATTGGATTAGCAATATGTTGAGGTTTATCTTGATTCAGTATGTACAATTAATTTATTTGTTAGAACTTTTAGGATATTATTATCTGCGCTGACTTTTGCTATTGATGATGTTGGAATTTATAAGCTTTGGTTCTTTTTTACAATAACAAATAGCAGTAACTGGATAATGTAACATTAAACTAAAAAATCGTTTTTTACTTTTATTATATTCTTATTACTACTTTAGAGAAATATGTAATCGTAACAAAGGGATATAGGCAGACACTTAATAATACTCAAACAACAATAATAACATAGTTAAATTATTGAAATTGTACGAAAAAGTATTTGGAAATGCTTATGACTCAAGATAAAATAACACACACACACACAAATAAAATGTAATTGTTATCAAAAAAATTTTTTATTTTAATTTTCTAAAATAATAAGTTTTAAATATTTTCGACCTATTTGAATCATTTAAAATTATAATTGGCTCCCAGTATGAATAAAGGAAAATAATATTTGTAACATTCAACTTTAATATTAAAAACGAGAAATCGCTTAGAAATATGATAAAATCTTTATGGTGTGTCATTAAATGCCAAAATGAATTTAAATTATAATACAGGTATTTAATTATAAATATTGAGAGTCTATTGATTAGCCATGAGAAAAATTCAATGTTTAATACATAACTTCGTAATTACAGTTTTTTTCATAAACTATTTAAATCCTTTCATTAAGAATTTACATAATGAGCGGAAAAAGTCATTAAACTTTATTTTCATTCTTTATAATATCCGGTTCCTTTATTTTTAGTTCTTAACATTTTATACCAAAAATTTTAACACAAAAAAGAGAGGTTTTATAGGTAAAGGTAAAAAAATTAAAAAGTAAGCTTGTTCTGTGTGTCACCGATTTAACTTAAAGGCTGTGTAAAGGGACCATTAGAAAGCGGAAAGAAGGAAAATCCAATGTTTGTCTTTAAGCTTATGTTAGCTATTAAGCTGTGCTTAAATCCATAAATATATTTCATTTTTAAGCTCTAAATAGCTTCCTTCCGTTAATGCTAGCAGCACAAGGAGATTCTATGGTTTTCTGATTTGGTAGTATGGCTTAAAAGGACTATGGATTTTTTTTTTTATCAATTTAAAAGTTTTGAATTTGTTTTCAGTCCAAAATCCAAGTCACATTTCCTTAACAAAAAATATTATTTATTTCTATTAAAAACATTTGTTTTTTCATTAAGAAAGCTACACGTATAAGTATTGCTTTCAGCAGTATATTCAGAAATTTATTCCTCATCATTTTAAATGCTATTTTAAAAAAAATACTGAAAATTAATAAAATTGAACTATAACATTGAAAAAAACCCTAAGTTATGACCTTGTTAAAAAATATTAATTATACTTCGAATATTTTAAAAAAAATCTTCTTTTTGCAAGATATACATAGAAATATTTACAGGAAAGGCAATTGTGTTTAAGAAAATTAAAACTATTATTTATTCGAAATAAAAAAAAATTATTTTGTTACGTTCTTTATACATTTAGATATTCGTTAATTTTATACATATTTCCTGAAATTAAAAAGATTATTTTCTAAAAGTCCATAAGATTTGTTAGGAGAACTTAGAATTTGAAACATTTCAAATATTCAAGAATATAAATCAGCTAGAGAACTCAAATTTAATTTTTATCATATTTATTATACTATATTTTTAAATCAAATATTTTTTTGAATAAGCATACTAAAATCTTAATAAATTCTAATAAATTCTTTTTTTAAATGAAATTTTATGATATATTTATGTGTAATAAAACATTATGAAAGACAAAAAAAAAATTAATAAATATATATTTGTTGACGAAAAATTCACAACTTAATACGTTACATTTATTTTAAATTAGAGCACAAAATACGTATCTCGGAAGCAAATTTGATCAAGGTACCTTCGCGATATCTGTATTGATATTTATATCTATGAAGGTTGAGAAGATTTGTTCCATGTAATTCCCTCTAATATCAGTTTTTGATTGCTAACATTGAGAAAAATATAATTTCCTTTTCTTACAAAATTTTAAAAAGATTTAATTTTTTTGATTTACAGACTTTTTCTTGATGAACATATCAAAACTATACAAATATTCTGCATCCGAAGTAAAGTTTTTTGCAGTATTTTTTGAAAAAGCTATAATTCTTCCTCAACTTAAATATTCACAAAGCCCTTCCAAGTTAATTCTTGATCTTTACATGTATATAAAAAAATGTGTTTTATTTATTTATTTTTTAGAATAAATAACACACACAAATTGTAGTGAACTTGAGGTAGGCTTTTTTTATGTATTTTGTATTATGTATGTATTAAAACTTTAATGTATTTTGACAAGCCCAAACAATGTTATCATTTGAATAAGAGGTCAAATTCACATTAGATTGATTTTCGTAAAGTTTTTACAGGGTTTAGTGTGGAAGTTTGGGGAATAGAGTACTTAAGCGTAAGTGTCATTTCGTCACTTGGCTGCTGTTAAAAATTAAGAGGTATGTCGCAAATAACCCTCATGTAAGTTCAAAGCATGATGTAAACAATAAAATAATAATATCCAAATATTTTAATAAAAATACAAACTTTGAAATCAATTACATTTTACCAAGCACAAACGATATAAACTTCGTACATCAAATTTTTTGAGAAATTTTAAAACATACTGGATTTATATATATAATTGTTTGGAAAAAATTACTTGATTGGTTATGAGTCTGAAATGTACTGATTCTTTTTGAATGGAAAATGACTCTAATATATTTAAAATTTTAAAATTTTACTTGGTTATACGAGACTATTGGAACACTAATTATTCAATTACAAGCACTGAAGAACGGACATTATCTTACAAAAATATATACGCGACTTTCTCTACAGTGTCCTGGAATTTTACAAATGAAAAACCTCCGAACCTTTTGATGTGTCTTCGTAATGACTAATCAAATGTTATTCAGAGGGAAAAAAAAAGATTTTCGTTAAGGAATCACGGGTATTTATCCTTTAATGGAAAATGACTCCAATACTTCAAAGGTCAAACAAATTAGTGCTTGTTAGATTGCATAAATCAAACTAAATATACGAAACCCTTTTCGAGTAACAAATCTCTGATTGTATTACTAAGACTAATTAATTCAGCATACTGATTACTTTTCCGTCCTGAAATGAAGCATTGTAGTATCGAATTGATTTGTTTTAATCAACAGCATTGCTGTCCGAATTTCTTCTTTTTTTTTTTTGCTTTACGGAGTTTTATTTTTATGCGTTAATTCTCTCTCTTCGCATATATTTGTAACTTTTGTCGAATGGGAACTGAAACTCAGGTGATTTTACTTAGATTATGCAATTTAGATGAAACATTAAAAAAAGATTAGTTTTTTGGTCTGGATATAAGCCAGAATAATGGTAACAAGTGAAGGTAATTATGTATCATGTATACCAAGATACCAAAGAAAGAATTTTAAAGCTGTTTTCAAAGATTTCTAGACCATTTGAAACAGCTTCTGTTCGAATATGTTTTGATTATCGTATCACAGAGCTCTTTAGGTATGCCATTGTAAGTTTAAGTTCAAAATTAAAAAAAAGCTGACATTTGGTTTAATTTTCAGTTTTTGATAATGCTTTAAATTTAAACACAATAAAATCTTAGCACTAGTTAGTAATTAATTTGAAAAATTAAGAAGTTGAAAACATATTTAAATAAGCAAAGAACAAAAATAAGATTTAAAAGGCTTTTATTATATAATTAAATATTAGCAGATAAAACAAGAAAATAATTAAATTCTGAAATTCAAACACATTTACAAGGGTGAAAAAATAATGCGGAAATTTTCAAAACGCTTTCGTAAAAAATAAAAAAAAGTACTTCTATCTCCAATATGATAAAAAGTTCTTTCTAGAATCAACCCTTATTTTAAATTATGAATTACATTTAAAATACATTTAATAATTTAAACTTTCTGTGAAATATCTAAATAAATTGTGACGTTGATCGGGGTTCGAGGATTTTACGCATATCAGTCACAAAGAACAAGACAGTTCTTTAAAAACGTTGGAAATTTATTGTCGAACATCTCATCCTTGAAATACAGGATACATGGCATATTTGGAGAATAAATATCAGAAAGTCTTCACACCTTCTACAGCTCTCAGACACAAGTATCAGTGACTAAAATTCACGTATTTAAAAGATTATTCACAAGCATCACTTGTTCTATTCAACAGCTGAGCTAATAGCTAATCTTCCAATCACGGTCAAGGTAAGACGATCAATCGCTAGTCAAAACAATTCAGTAAGCGTCTCCCTATTTATAGGCCTCAAGGATCCTTCGAAAAAGATCAACTTATATCCTAGATAATACAATCAGTGGATTTCTCCACTAATTTCCAGAAAAAGCCGCAGGGTTATGAATTCTCAATAAATGATCTCCAAATTAATCACCAGGTCCCCTACTCTGTCGCCAGAAATGATGCCAATCGGGCTCTATAGCAAGATTTGACCCATTGAATCACCATTATAAAGTAAGGAACGGCGTTGCTTGAAAATATTACAATGTTTAACAAGACTTAAGAGCTATTCTAAGAGAAAGAATTAATTCCATTAAATTAATGCATAAGGAAAAATTGCTTATAATTTTGCTATCATTTTATTACAGAGATTAGATAACGAAACTTGAAATTATATGAAATGTTACATTAAATTATTTTACATTAAAACTTGAAGAGTTAATGAGTTATTTTAGTTATTATGTAACGATTAGAATCAGAGTACTTACTCGGTATTAAAATTTAAATGGTGATGCTTGCGGATGCAATTATTTTTTTAAGTTCTTAACTTTAAGCTACATAAGTTGGGAAGAAAATAAGTTTTATCAAAACTCATATAAAGTTTGAAAATATATTAAGAATCCGTTTTTTAAATGAGCTTTATGTGATTCAGACACGCACACAATAAACAGCTTAAGTGAACCAACCCTCTAATATTATCTCAGGAAATAAACTTTCAGAGTATTTTTATAAAGAAAAAAAAGTAAAGGCCAAGACGCTGTAATGTCAGAATAAAATCTTTATTGAATTAATGACAAAATGAATTATTTATGTGACTTAAAAGAAATAAAAAGCGCTTAGTGTACTTTTCGGATGAAATATAGTCCATAGTAGAATATATTTTTGTTACACAGCTAGGAAGTCGAAGAAAAAAAAAAGTTGAAGTAAGAAAATAACTCCTTTCTGGGACCTTAAAACTTGAACTACAATGCTTAAAATCTCCAGGGGGAAAACAGAAAAAGCAAAGTAGTATAGAAAAGAAAGTATAAAAAAATCTACAATCTCATTTTCACTCAATTTTTATAGGGTTCTATCCTTATTTTTTTTAGATCAGCCTTTAAAGGATTCTCTTTAAGCATTTCGGTGAACTTTTAAAGCAGCTGCAGAAGGTGATGTCAAGCTCAGTTTCTTAGAATTTTCAAAAATAAAATACTTCTCGGGGCAGTCTCTTATAATACTGGTATAGTTGGTATTCTGGAACAAATGGAACGTTCGTTGTCTTTCCATTGTAGTTGAAATGGTGACAATTTGAGAAAAATTCAATTTATATTTCTTGTACAGAGAAAATAGGTATTTAAAAGCAGATTCGAAAGACAATGCCAAGCTTTATGCCATTGAATGAAATCTAAAAACGGAACATATTTTGGAAGGTAAGCAAGAAAAACAATTCAGAATCTTGGAAATAAATGAAATATTTGTTATTTTTCACATTTTATTTGGAATTGAAACAATTTCGGAGAGAAAAGAATTTCTATTGTACATTTCTCGTATAAAAGCGAGAGTTTAATTTAAAATATGTATTCATACATAAATATGTTTGCCCTACAGATGTAACTATATGATTAGTATTCTTCTTTAAAATTTTTCTATATAATAATACATAAATGCATGCAAATGTATAGAAAAATTTAAAAAGTAAAATATTATACAGAAATATGTTATGAAATGTGAATTAGATTATGTACCCATAAATATTTTACTTTAAAAAATGCTAGATTTTTTATATATGTATAAAACGTGTAATAACTTAAATTAACAATTACTTAAAATTCGAATTTTATTTAATTATAAACTCTAAATCATAATTCCGAAACCCCGATTTGAAAACACGTCTTATTTCATTTAGCATTAAAAGAATAAAACCTATATTTTTTGAAGATTTATCAAAGATTCCTCGTTAAAAGGATTATACCTTAAAGTTTCAATAGCTTTATTGTCGATTCAAAATAGTAGAATATCATAATGGCTTACACGTGCTTTACCAAATGGTTTTAAATTTTCCCCAAAAAATAATTTAATTTATATAAATTCCTTTTATTTTTCTTCACTTGAGCTCGTGATTATATTTTTATATAATGTTTTCCCCTTATATCATTAAGTATTTAAATCTTAAAGTTAAACAATTATCTCTCTTGTATTTTTGTTCTTGAGCGAAATGCACAATCAAGTAATTTTTCTGATGCAAAAATCAAATGATTGATGGTGTGATCAATACAACACGCTTGTTTTTAATGTTACGACTACAATACGAAAGAGGAACCTCATCTTTACCATCGATATATTATATATATATACAGTGAAAATGACTGCGCATACTTTTCATAATGTTCCTTATTTTTTTTCTCGATATCATAATGAATCTGCTACAATGATATTTTTTGAGTTTTGAGTAAACTCCATATTGTTTTAGCTAATATTAGAGCTGTACACTCATTGACATCATCTACTGCAACGAATTCTTCCGATGATACAGATGATAGTCAAATCCGGCTGGTGTTTTCTGTATTTTTTCCTTCACAGAAAAGAAATCTTTTCGTGTTAAGATGTTTTTATTTAGTTTTAAGAGAAAAAATGTTTAAAAATACATAGTAGTTTGTCGGGACCATTGTATTCTTCGTGATGTAACGGGTCTATTCACTAATTTCTTGGGGAAATTCTATTAAATTAAATATTGTTCAATTGAAAACCTACTTCCGAGGAAGAAGACACGATATATCTAAATGATGTCGTATATTTAAGCATTAACTTCTAGGTTCGGAGAGAGAGAGAAGTTAGATGATAGAAGTTCGAGATTAACGCCAAGTAATTGAAAGTTAGACGTGAGAAACTAGTCGATTGATTAATTAATTAATATATAAGTTTGATAAATAACAGTTTGTCATTAAGATATCAGAATTAGATTCAAATCGGCGTGAAGTCAATTATTTGAGATAGTAAGTTACGATTATTTCCTAACACACATATATATATATATATATATAAAATATTATAGTATATAATATTCTTAATATATTCTTATATTAAGTTTAGTTACTAAAAATATACATAGATGGCGCCTTTATTCTTAGTATTGCTGTGTTTTTTATGCGTTGAATCAGTACAATTGTGAATCTGTATACATCGGGTAAGATTAGAGTTTCTTTGCTCATTTACATTTTTGTTAATTATGGTTATATTCATTATTAACCTCATGCAAATATTTTGTTTATACATATTTATATTTGTCTATTTCTTCCGGATTCCAATAGTAATTTAATATTGCAATTTCTATTCTATTGCTGTTATATTTACCCACGTGGGTTTTAGCTTTCGCCTTAGTTTATATTGGAAGCTATTGTGTCAAAAAAATTTCTGCTGCAGGAGAAGGTTGAGATCTCACAACATCGTTTAATCCTGTTTCACTGTCCTAAACCAGTGACAGCTCGAGAAATCATAATAGTTTTCCACTCTAGCTACATTTCTCTTTTTTGGTTTGTCATGGTTCCATGTTCTTGGTTCTTCCGGTCTGATCTTAAGATTCTTGGGATTTATTAGTCTTCTTTTTAATTATTTACTGCTATATATATATATATATATATAAGTGACTTTATTTATAATTAAATATTAAATATCTCATCTTCCACTTTTGCTCGAATAATTTATAATCGTACATTTCCTTCCTTGGGTTTCGTTAGATTTTTAAAAGGATACATAAATAATATTTGTTTTAATTATGGATGATGTTTATTCTGACACCCAATCATTAAGATATTTTAAAATGAATTTTTAAAGTGTTAACCGATGTTTCGTCTTAAGCGTTTTCACGTTAAGCACATATTCATTTCTATCATAAAAGTGAAAAATTGTTTCAGTGGTGATCACTAAGGACAAAATTAATTTAGGTAATTTTTAGGAAAATAATATACTTGTATAAAAAATTGTTCATATAAGATTGCGTGCTTAAACTATGAACTGCTTACATTCAAAATAGTTATTTTAAAATCTCTTTAAAAATTCCTTTTCACAGAAGTAAAACAACTTACTTAGAAATGTATTTAAAAAGCCCATTTTGGAATAGTAAATTATCCTTCTTTACTCTGAACACAAAAAAGCACATAGTCGTATAACATTCGTTTGAAAATAAATCCCAATTAAATGATACCATCTGAGTTGGCATAACATTTCATTTTTGTACAATAGCCATAAAAACTTATAAACCAATTCAACTAACGACAAATGACCCGTGAAGCATTCTCTTACTTAAGAGTATGAAAAGCTATTTAAAAAATACTTTAAGTGTAACTATGGGTCATCGATTGGGAGCATTATTAACACAAATTACCTTTCATTAAATGTAATGGTCGTTACATTTCTTCTTTTGCTAGATAGAATAGGAAAAGGAATTGTGTATATATATATATATATTTTTTTTAAAGTGTGTTTCTTTAAATCTGGTTTGAATCTTCTAGCTTTGTTAGTGATATTATTTTGTATTATCAATTTTATTATGCCATGTATTTCTTTCATTTTATGTTACTATATATATATATATATATATATATATATATATATATATATATAGCATTTTCGAATCATGGTGAGACAGAGTCATGTTCAGTTCATTAAAGAATTTGTAGCTTCATTGCTAAAGTATTTTGAAGTACATTAGAAAAAAAAAACAAAGGATAACCAGGTTGAGAGTTTATATAAAAGAATTATAGGTGTTGAGTCGTTCTTAGTTTATCTGTAATGCTGTTTGAGATTTATAACAGTGATAGTTGCTTCATGATGGTTGTAAAATTTAATTATCAGATCATAAGTAAAGCGAAGTAGATGGAATTAATTTTTCTAGGAGTTTAATTCTTTGACATCCTTATTGGAAAATTTATAAAGTGTTGACTAAATGGTATTGCTTGCTTTTATTTTTTTAAATATAATACTAAAGTCATTGTAAAAAATAATAAATAAGAGGGAGCTTAGAAACAAAATTCTCCAAAAAAAAAATCGATTTAAAATTTTTTTTTCTACGTATTTTTTTAATATATTTTTTCTAACTCTTTTCCGACTTTTATGTATTGATATTATGTTCATAATACTTAATTTTTAATACACTGCATAGCGTTATTAATATCATGCTATTATCGCAGAACAGAATTAAATCAAGATTGCTATGAATTACTTTATATATATATATACATTGTTTAGTTTCCATTGAAAATGCATATCTTTAGTTAGTCATTGCTATTTAGAATTGATTTCGTAAATCTCAGTCTGAGTTGCGATAAATCCATGACGATGACTATTCAACTCTTATCTGGTTATTTAAGTTTCATTCCTTGAAGCATTTTTTAAAATCTAACTAAGCTTTAAGGTAACCCAAATTAGTCTTTGATATAGTTATTCACGTTACTGGATATAATTCATAGACTTGTAAATGATGAATGTAAATTTTTTATGCAAATCTAAACTTTTGTAAATTCACTTCCTATTTTGAAGAATAAAAATGCAAAAATTGTTCACTAATTTCTTACATTTAATACTCATTTGTGAAACATAATAAATGAAGTCAATTTGAAAAACTAAAAGATCAATTAATCGTTTTTGTTTATTTTTAATTGTATGTTTAATTGATAATATGTTCTTGAGACCTATCAAAGTTCTGGTTAACTGTTTTAGTAATTTGGTGAATTTGGTTTGCCATACTTACCAGTGCCTTAGCTTTGAAATACTGTTGTATTGTTGGTATCTAGGACACTCCATTAGAAGTTGTTTTAGTGAAAATATATTCTTTAAATATATCATAAGGGATTTAGTGCACTTTTAAATAAGACCTAAGTTAATATCAATGATTTTACATTTCTAAATCTTTGATTTTCTTTCTTTTTTTTTTCTAAAACGCAATATAATTTTTTTGGCATAAGAGTATTTATATTTTATAGAAGTGTTTTTTGCAAAATCTGTGAGAAAATAGCTCGATTCTATCTTTCTTTTGACGAAACCCAGGATTACTTTCTGTAACATTATCACTGAAAAATTCAATTGCACACGTTGTAGGCAAAGTTGTTAATGTTTTGACATAGGTTATAATATTTTTATATAATAAAAGAAATCAATGAAAACATGTAAAGTTAATACAATGTAATCACGTTATTGTTTTCCTCTTGCTCCATGAAATTTGAATTCTTACTTTTTGCTATTTAGTTTAATGGAAAAATGTTATTTACATAGATCTAAAAAAAAAAGAAATAATCCATATAATATTTACTTGTACAAGAGAGTACTTAGATGAAATTGTCACCTTTATGGTGCTCAAAGCTACAGCTAATGACAGTGACAGCTCTCTGCCACGTTGGATTTCGTGGACTTCGATCTAACACTGTCAGACGGGTGGCATTAGCAACAACAATACACAGTACATGAAGTATTGTTAACTGTTGCTTTTAATACCAATTCGAGTCTGTACTTTTGTAAAGTAGAATTCTTTGTTTTCATATAGCTCACATATATTTTATTTGATGATAATATTTTCGCTTAAAGTTGCACAAGGTTACACAAAGTAAACTGCATTCTTCTTAAATTTACGAGGAATTAAGTAGTACTATTAACTCCTTTTAATTAACAGGAATTAAAGGTAAAAATAATTAATGAGAATTTAGAATTAAGTAAATCGCATGATTAGAGCTTACTTTTAAATTGAATTTTTCTACATCATTTCATCACTTGCAAGCTCACAATGAAAGTGTATACGATAACTGCATCAATTCTAAAAAAAAAAAGAAATGAAACAATTTATTGCAACACAATACATCTAAATATTGCACTATACACATTAAATAACATAGGGTGATTCATAAAGAAGTATACACTTTCTAGATGCTGTAAAAAAGACACTCAGTAAACCGTAAGGTAGATGTACTCTTAAAGTTTGTACCTCACCCTTGATGAAAGTGACGTGGACTAGTGGCACACACAAGGGAGGGGGAGGTCCTCGTGTCCGGAACCCCCATAGCCCTTGATTTTTTCCCTAAAGATTATAATCCTATGCATATAGTACGTAAATTTTAATTAAGTGGTTGTTATAAATAATTAATTTTATTAATTAATAGCAATTATTTATTCAATAATTAGTATTAATTATTAATTAATTCTTTTTCTACTGTTTTTGTTCCCGAAAATCGACAAAATCAAAAGAATATGTTGGGCGGCGTATTGGGGCGTGATGCGAGAATGGTGGACTTTCGAGTCTGGATCTCCCTTAAAAAATTCCGGTGTGCGCCACTGACGTAGAAAATAGCATACGTGTCATGTGACAAGACATGCAAAATGGCGGCGGCTTTTGCTATACGAAGGGCGTTTTTGTTCTTCAATTTAGCAAAATGTTACGGGAGACACTTTTTGGAAAAATAAACTCTTTGGTTGATGCCAAAATTGCAGAACAACATTGACAACTGTATTCTCTAATTTTAAATGGTTCCCTCCAATCTAAAAAAAAAACTCAACGCGCTATTTTACCTCAATGAAAATATTCCTCACAGATGGATTGAATAAACCGCGGACCACAACATGTTACTTACCCGATGGTCACTCAAATGTCCTGACTTAACACTTGTAAAGGGCTAGGTATTAGTCCTTACCCTTCCTCTTGATCTGGTGGAGCTGCAATAGAATATCACAACCGCTGTCAATAAACTTGATTCATATACCTTAATATACGTTTGGGCGGGAATGGATTGCCTTGTCAATGTGTTGTTTAACTAAGGGTTCACAAATAGAACAACAACAAAAAATAATACCATACAATTCCGTCAGAGGCGACATATAATATCATACATTGTTCTTGATTTATAGTGCACTGAAACTGTGCAATTATTTATGAATCATCCTGTACATAATGCAATGCACTCTTAGAAACAAATGGAAAATTTTATGAGCTTATTATGAAAAGTAATCACATACAATTCCGTTAGAGGTGACATAATATCTTACATTGTTCTTGATTTATAGTGAAATTAAACTGTGTACTTATTTATGAAACACCCTGTACATAATGCAATGCACTCTTAGAAACAAAAGGAAAACTTTATGAGCTTAGTATGAAACGTAATCACATACAATTCCGTTAGAGGTGACATAATATCTTACATTGTTCTTGATTTATAGTGCACTGAAAATGTGTACTTATTTATGAATTAGTCGGTACATAATGCAATGCACTCTTAGAAACAAATGGAAAATTTTATGAGCTTAGTATGAAAAGTAATCACATACAATTCCGTTAGAGGTGACATAATATCTTACAGTTCTTGATTTATAGTGCACTGAAACTGTGCAATTATTTATGAATCATCCTGTACATAATGCAATGCCCTCTTAGAAACAAAAGGAAAAATTTATGAGCTTAGTATGAAACGTAATCACATACAATTCCGTTAGAGGTGACATAATATCTTACATTGTTCTTGATTTATAGTGCACTGAAAATGTGTACTTATTTATGAATCAGTCGGTACATAATGCAATGCACTCTTAGAAACAAATGGAAAATTTTATGAGCTTATTATGAAAAGTAATCACATACAATTCCGTTAGAGGTGACATAATATCTTACAGTTCTTGATTTATAGTGAAATTAAACTGTGTACTTATTTATGAAACACCCTGTACATAATGCAATGCCCTCTTAGAAACAAAAGGAAAACTTTATGAGCTTAGTATGAAACGTAATCACATACAATTCCGTTAGAGGTGACATAATATCTTACAGTTCTTGATTTATAGTGCACTGAAACTGTGCAATTATTTATGAATCAGTCGGTACATAATGCAATGCACTCTTAGAAACAAAAGGAAAATTTTATGAGCTTAGTATGAAACGTAATCACATACAATTCCGTTAGAGGTGACATAATATCTTACATTGTTCCTGATTTATAGTGCACTGAAAATATGTACTTATTTATGAATCAGTCGGTACATAATGCAATGCACTCTTAGAAACAAAAGGAAAATTTTATGAGCTTAGTATGAAACGTAATCACATACAATTCCGTTAGAGGTGACATAATATCTTACAGTTCTTGATTTATAGTGCACTGAAAATATGTACTTATTTATGAATCAGTCGGTACATAATGCAATGCACTCTTAGAAACAAAAGGAAAATTTTATGAGCTTATTATGAAAAGTAATCACATACAATTCCGTTAGAGGTTACATAATATCTTACAGTTCTTGATTTATAGTGCACTGAAAATATGTACTTATTTATGAATCAGTCGGTACATAATGCAATGCACTCTTAGAAACAAATGGAAAATTTTATGAGCTTATTATGAAAAGTAATCACATACAATTCCGTTAGAGGTGACATAATATCTTACATTGTTCTTGATTTATAGTGAAATTAAACTGTGTACTTATTTATGAAACACCCTGTACATAATGCAATGCGCTCCTAGAAACAAAAGGAAAACTTTATGAGCTTATTATGAAAAGTAATCACATACAATTCCGTTAGAGGTGACATAATATCTTACAGTTCTTGATTTATAGTGAAATTAAACTGTGTACTTATTTATGAATCATCCTGTACATAATGCAATGCACTCTTAGAAACAAATGGAAAATTTTATGAGCTTATTATGAAAAGTAATCACATACACATCCGTTAGAGGTGACATAATATCTTACATTGTTCCTGATTTATAGTGCACTGAAAATATGTACTTATTTATGAATCAGTCGGTACATAATGCAATGCACTCTTAGAAACAAATGGAAAATTTTATGAGCTTATTATGAAAAGTAATCACATACAATTCCGTTAGAGGTTACATAATATCTTACAGTTCTTGATTTATAGTGCACTGAAACTGTGCAATTATTTATGAATCATCCTGTACATAATGCAATGCACTCTTAGAAACAAATGGAAAATTTTATGAGCTTATTATGAAAAGTAATCACATACAATTCCGTTAGAGGTGACATAATATCTTACAGTTCTTGATTTATAGTGCACTGAAACTGTGCAATTATTTATGAATCAGTCGGTACATAATGCAATGCACTCTTAGAAACAAATGGAAAATTTTATGAGCTTATTATGAAAAGTAATCACATACAATTCCGTTAGAGGTGACATAATATCTTACAGTTCTTGATTTATAGTGCACTGAAACTGTGCAATTATTTATGAATCATCCTGTACATAATGCAATGCACTCTTAGAAACAAATGGAAAATTTTATGAGCTTATTATGAAAAGTAATCACATACAATTCCGTTAGAGGTTACATAATATCTTACAGTTCTTGATTTATAGTGCACTGAAACTGTGCAATTATTTATGAATCATCCTGTACATAATGCAATGCACTCTTAGAAACAAAAGGAAAATTTTATGAGCTTAGTACGAAACGTAATCACATACAATTCCGTTAGAGGTTACATAATATCTTACAGTTCTTGATTTATAGTGCACTGAAAATGTGTACTTATTTATGAATCAGTCGGTACATAATGCAATGCACTCTTAGAAACAAAAGGAAAATTTTATGAGCTTAATATGAAAAGTAATCACATACAATTCCGTTAGAGGTGACATAATATCTTACATTGTTCTTGATTTATAGTGAAATTAAACTGTGTACTTATTTATGAAACACCCTGTACATAATGCAATGCACTCTTAGAAACAAAAGGAAAACTTTATGAGCTTAGTATGAAAAATAATCTTGTACAACTCCGTTAGAAGAGACATAATATCTTACATTGTTCTTGATTTATAGTGCACTGAAAATGTGTACTTATTTATGAATTAGTCGGTACATAATGCAATGCACTCTTAGAAACAAATGGAAAATTTTATGAGCTTAGCATGAAAAATAATCACATACAATTCCGTTAGAGGTGACATAATATCTTACATTGTTCTTAACTTATAGTGCACTGACATAATATCTTACATTATTCTTGATTTATAGTGCACTGAAACTGTGCAATTATTTATGAATCATCCTGTACATAATGCAATGCACTCTTAGAAACAAATGGAAAATTTTATGAGCTTATTATGAAAAGTAATCACATACAATTCCGTTAGAGGTTACATAATATCTTACAGTTCTTGATTTATAGTGCACTGAAACTGTGTGCTTATTTATGAATCATTCTGCACATAATGCAATGCACTCTTAGAAACAAATGGAAAATTTTATGAGCTTAGTATGAAAAATAATCACATAACAGAGATATTCCTTTTATCAAACTTGAAGGAAAATTTTCAAGTTTAGAAATGTGAAATCATTGAACTTTTCCCCCGAAAAAGTAAAAACTACTTGTTTTAGACAAAGAGTGAAGAAAGACAGCAAAATTTATGAAGAGGAACATTGAAAAATGGGGTATGTGAAGAAAGCTTTATAATGAAATGATATCTCAGTGAAAAGACTTAACAAACAATAGGAAATCATGAAGTTTGTTAGAGACACATGTATTAAATTAAATATTTAATTTGCAATCAATTTATCGCGTGTTGATAAAATACGAGAAAATTATTATGAAGTTTTTGCAAATATGTAACCTTCAATATGTTACTAAATTATAACCATACAAAATTTCCCCTTTTCTCAACAAAAGAAATATTCATGTAAATTTCAAAAACAGTGTATTCACCATCTTTGCATGAAATAAAAAAGTTCTGAAAGATTTATCTTTAAATGAAAAAAAAAATGTAGCATTATCTAAACTATGAAAAAAAAAGACAAAATAAAAAAAGGCGATATTTCAATGTGCTAAATGAACTTTCAGGGTCATGGTGTTATATAAATGCAATACTACTTGTTTTTGTTTTTCTAATAAAGCAGACAATTTTGAATTTAAGTTTGGAGTAAACAGGAATCCAATTCATCTCGAAAGTTGGAAAAAAAAAAGAAATAAAAAAGGCAGATATTCAAAATTGAACCTATGATTCTTTTGGATATAAATAAAATTCTTCGTGAAAATGAGCTGTATAAGGAAGCATAAAACGTTTGATTCCACAGTGGCAAAGTAAAAATTGAATGGGATGTAAAAAAAATCTGCCCGCAAAAAGATGTTATGAGCTTGTAATAACGTAAATATTTTCAAGCTGGAAACACAAAGATTTGAACATCCCACTGACAAAACAGCAAAGCAGACAAGTAAACATGAGTACAAAGATATTGATTAAAGTTTGAACTCGAATTTTTGTGTTAATCTTCAGAAACTATGAGAAGAATTTCAACTACAGAAACATAGTATAAAAAAACTCATCTAAAGTGGTCAAAGAATTCTATGTTTGGGAACTGTTTATTGAAAAAAAATAATAAATAGCTCGAATAGCTATACCATTGGCAAGACTACTTAATGCGTGAATTTTGATAGTTTTACGGTAGGACATGCTTTCTGATAAATAAAAAAAAGAATGCAATCTACAAAGAATGAAGAATTAACTCGGATAGTTACCAACGGATGCTATTTGGAAGAGTTATACACTTCTGGGGGGCCGTTTTTAAGAGGGTCAAAGTGAAACTTTCAAGATAATGTTCTCAGGCATACATTAAAGTCCACAAAAGATTACGTTATTGGAAAAAAATTCGTCTGACTAAAACCCAAAAGAAAACCTATAGAGTTATTTGTCTTGTCACATTAACAGAAACAACAAACAATATCTTGCGGCATTCGGAATGGAAGTTGCCAAACAGAAGAAAAATAGGGGAGAAAATTCCAGAATCTTTCCTCAAGAATTTAATTAACTTGATGCCAAATTGTGGGTTTTCACTCATTTACAAAAACGATAAGAAACATCTTATTAAGTTGGTTACGACTGTCTTTTCTCATATGTGACCTTTTAATTTTTAGCAGGCAATTCTGGCACTTATATATTATATTTCTGCTTTGTTTTTTTAGAAAAGAAATTCTTAAGTGTAAATTACTACATTTTACAAAAACTTAATTTTTACTCTATTTTATTCGCTTGCTAAATAGCAATAATCATTATGGTCTTTATCTTTGTAAAATTTATTGTATATGATCCTCTTTGGAGTATTCGATTTTTCTTCACATATCTTTAAAATTATCCATATGATTTGAAAAAGTATTAGAAAGATAAGGAGTAAAATTAATGACTTCTTAATTAAATGCCGGATTTTATAAAATATCATTGTCCAAAGTCATTTAGAAGTAGTAATAATACTCATCTATAAATTTTAACACTTTTTGAGAACAAAGATATCTTATGAACACATATGATTCTTTTATATTACATCTATACACTATCATCGTCACGTTGACAACAACGACCCAGGCGAAAAAAAGACGTAAAAAAAAATCATTTAAAAACTATGGACAAGTTCTACCTTGAAGCTTATTATGGGGGCGCTACAGTCATTAGTACCCTTTTCTTCTTCCGGTTAATGCAAAATCACCATTGCTTTGAGCTAAAAAATTAACAAGGTATTTCAGAAAAAAAACTGAAATAAATACTATAAAATCCTGAATCTGAAATCAACAGATCATCTTCTATCAATGTAGTGCAAAAAAGGTTTCAAAAACTTGCATTAAGAGTTTGAAAAACTCAGTTGAATTTCGATGTTTTCCCATAGATTAACATTGCACCGGAAGTAAGTGAGGGTTCCACTCAATGTTGTTGTTTACAAAGTAGAACGTGTCCATTACTGAATTTGGCTTCAAGAGCCTTAGTCGAAATCTGCGTAGGTATTCAAGCTTTTCTAATATTTAATATATTAGGATTATTTCAAGGGATTTTAATAGAGGGCATTTAGATACTTAAGAAATCTATATAATCTGATCTTTCTAGTATTCAACAACCCAACACAGGTTGCATGGCAATGATTTTTGGCGTAAAACCACCATCTTGTCACAAAATGCATCTAAATTTCCACACATACAAGTAGTAGGGAAAAAGGGTCCAAGGCAATTCTCTACTTAATTTTAAAAATAAAAGAATTTATGCGGAAAATCTTCATTTTTGAACACCTTATATATGCTAATTAAAACAATTAAATAACTCATTCATTAATGTCCTAATTTAATCTTTTCCTCAATTTTGATATCCATTTTATCCCGATGGGATTAAAATTGTGATTTTTGTAGAAGTTGTATCATATTTTTTGACAAAGTTTTGTGACTTAATTTTAAAAGGACTAGTCAATTTAAAGGAACAATTTCTTTCTTTCTTTTATGAAACTCAACAAGTAATAATTAAAAATTATGAAAAAAAATACAAATTTTATATTAAGACCACGAGACTAAGAATGTGTGGTAGAATATTCTTCAAAATAAAAAGAAGCAAAAAAGGAAACAAAAACTTTGTATGTATAAAATGAAAACGATCGAAGGTTCAAACGTACAACACTTAAAAATAGAAACACCAAATGACATAAATGCTTCGGCATTGATTTTTTCAAAATTTTTTGTGATAACGCGCTTTAGTGTTTGCTTATTTTTCATTAAAAAAGCTGTATTTCTATAAATATAAAGTCCAGTGATACGAAATGCTTCGTTCCGTTTGGATAACTTTTTGCATGCTAAATATTTGAACTAGATCCAGATTCGTTTTAAGTGAATTAAATTATGAATAAGCAATAATTAAGTATGCTCTAAATTTGGATATACTCAGGTCTTACAAATTTAACGTAGATTTCAACTCATTTCCTTAAAAAAAAATTCGTTGTTGAAATTAATAAAGATAAGCAAAAATATCTCGATTTTCAGTCGTGAAAAAATATTCTAGTACTTTTATAATTTGATTGATCTAAGGAATGAAAATAATTAGTCAAAATGAACTTTAACTATTACCGTGAGAATTATTTTTACAAGTAAACATGGTGTCAAAAATTCTTAACTTTGAAGAAAAGCATGGTTAACTATAGGGAAAGATTAGATCACAGTTATATTCAAATAACTGTATTACGCTTTATAATATTCTAATTTTAAAGAAAGTTATATAAACACAGTTTCATCAAATAAAAGAAATAATGCAATATGTGTAAGCCTTCAATTAATTCCTTGGACCTATAAGTGATTTCAAATACTTAATTATACATTAAAATTTAAATTCAATCAAAAATGTATAAACTTATTTAAAATTATTATATATTTTGTTTCTAAATATCTACAGAAAAGTACAAAATTACTTACATTCGCTTTTGAAAAAAAATCAAAGCTGTATGAATGGAAACTGTATTTCTGATTTAATAGATAAAATTGCATTTAGCAACCTCTGTTATGCAGTTTTGGAAAAGTTCCACGAGAGATTGAACTTTAAAGTCAATCGTAAAGTAAATCGTTCTCACAAAAGTATGATTTAGGTATAAAATTTCCAAGAAGTGCTTTAAAACTAATACTTTTTTCTGAAAATAAATATAACTTCGTAATCTTTTTCGATTCCAGATGCCCATATTACGATTTCACATTTTCACAAAAAGCTTTCCTCCGTATTTTCTTAATAGTCCTTGCTTGCTATGTGGACTGCTATACCATATTTCTGGATAGCCATGATATACAAACCATACATTTTACAGAAAAGTATTATTTTCTTCAAAAGTCATTGTTTTCATCATAAAAATCATCCCCATGGGAAGTATAAACCTCTAAATTAAGATAATAAGTGCTTAAAGTTATTTAAATAGCTTCAAAGTTTTACAATAAATTTGAAGATGAAAGTTCAAATGCTTTAAACATATTTCAAAATTGTAAGGTCTTCATTAACTATATTCACACATATTCCTTCACTTTATTTTATCTAATAAGCCGCTTAGGATTTGATAACTCAATGCATTGAAGATTATTACTGTACTGCGCATAACATCAATAATAATAGCGTCTGCGGTAGAAAACTTTTTTTAATCAGGAATCTTTCACAAAAATAGAATTATAAAAATTTTACCCTCACATATTTTTACTCTAAAAAAGTAAACTTTTAAAACATTTTTTTAAATAGAACATTTATTTTTTTACTTAATTGATATTAAATTATAAGTTTAATTTATTGCTAAGGTTTCCAAACATGCTTTAAAACAATTATCCCATACTCAACACCTTTAAACAACTATTTAAAAGTTGCTTAGAGCAACTTTTAAATTCCAGATACGATTTATACAAAAATCTTTGATTTAATGGTTTTTTTAAAATTTTTCTTGTAACAAGTGTATATCAATTACGTAATACAGATTTTGTCCTGAAAATACTACTAAATAATAATCATTTAATTTTTTTAAAGGAAAGTTTTAAATTTTATAAAGGGATTTTAAAATGCTATTCCTCTTACAATAATTGACGTGCATACATGAAAAAATATGTCAAGCTATGTATAACAAAAGTTGATATGAGTTTTCTGCTAGCACGGTTGATATAAGTAAAATATTATTTTCTGAATTCTGATTAAGATTCCTTAAACGTATTGTTTTGATTCAAAAATGCATATTAACTTTTGTTACATGTATTATTAGCAATAGGTAAGAAAATTTCAAAGCATGGGACACAGTAGAAAAGAAATCCTTAGCATTTTAAATAAAGATAAATGATTTATTTTTTTTTCTTTCTGAGGAAAATCCATTTTAAGTATTTAATTGACATTGACGCGTGAAAATGAAAAAAACGTAAAAAAGTTATTATAACTCTGAATTTATTTAATTTAAAACTTTCAAATTTGGAGAGAATATAAAAAAATATATATAAACATTAATTGCTAAAAAATTTTTTATTTGTATTTTGACCAATTTTTGTCAGTTGAATAGCATTGTGTTCCCTTAAAATCTGTCATTTTTTTCAAATATTTTGAAAATTATTATGATATTTAATCAAATAAGCATGATTTGTGAATAATTTTATTTTAAAATAATATTTTATGAAAATTATGAAATTTTTGCGAACAAATATTTTTTATTGACTTGGGTGAATTAATATAAATTGGGAATATGAAATGGGATATGAATGATGGTTGTATTGGAAGGGAAAAAATGCTATTAATCATAACCTATCTATACGGAAAAGGTGTTCTATGGTATGAGATTAAAATAGAAAATTAATTTAAAAATTTAATATTGCCAACAGGTTAAATTTTCGAAAAAGTGGGAAAAGGCTCAATTTTGATTAATTGATTTTAGACACAAAATATAATTCTTTTTCTACAGTATAAATAATGAAAACGATGATCATCGATAAATGAGTAGTGAGTACAATGAAAAGTTCAATGCATATTGCAGCATTCCATAACCCTAGCTCTCTCTCCCCACATCTTCACTTGATCATTGTTCAAAATTATGAGGTCAATCACCAAAAAGTTTTGGAGTGGCTGAATAGCGCGACGTTAACCAATTATTTACCAATGCTCCCTTTTTGGAAGCTTGTTTCTTATTTATTTCTACCTAAATAGGGAACTCTTAGTTCTGATTGTTGTACCTAAATATTATACTGACTACTATATAAAAGTTATAAAATAAAAAAACACTTTTTCAATACTGTTCTGACTGTTGGTAATGAATTAATTAGCGCATTTTTTAGTTTTGCACTGGCAGTATTGTAGGCTTGTTGGTAGGAGCTATACAACAATTGAGAGAAATATATTTATGTGGGTGTGCTTATTATGAATGAAGCCCAGTGGCTGAGCGATTAGTGCATCCCGCTTCCACACCACAGATCCGACGTTCAAACCCCGGGCTGGGCAAGGTCGACTTAGCCTTTCATTCCTTCAGTGGATCAATAAAATGAGTACCAAGCTTGCTTGAGCATTTAACACTAGGGGGTTTCACATCAGACTGACCACCTGATCGGAATATCTGCTCTGGCACCTCAGAACCCAGGGTCACGTATACTGAGTTTGGCACAGTAGGCCTTTCACTCATAGTCTGTTGCGCCACTGAGTTAGGTAGTTTATTATGAATATGCAGATGTCCATGTAATACTCAGCTGATTCTAGATATTCTGAGATAAGTGCAAGAGATCAAATTATTTCTTGCGTCACAATGATGGGACAATGGCATAGTACAATATCATTCCTATGTCGGTATCATAATGGAATAAGTCAAATAAATTGTGAAATAAGGTCAAAGAAATGGTGGTGGTCATTGTTCACCCAGATGATCGATATTTGTATGGTAAACACTTGGCTTGCATACCAAATTGCTAATCCAGTTGAGAAGCTCTCGCCTTTGGATGTTTGATTGAGAATAGTGATCTTATACCTCTCAAGAAAAACAGGATCAAAGTTGAAACGTCGAAGACCACAAGGAAACAAATTGATGGGAGGATCAGTTAGCACATTTATACGACTTGATCCAGGAAATCACTTCATCTTGCCAACTAAAATACAGGAGATATGTGCGTACTGTAAGAAAAAAAGTGTGAATAGGTGTGATAGATGTAATGTTGGTGTCCATGGCTAATATTTTGTTTCAATCCACATACCATGGAAACACAAAAATATAAGAAACTCAATTTATTTTGTTCTCCATGTGTGTGGTGTTTATTACAGTTTCTTGCATTACCAATAACATAGTAGATTTTGATAACGTATTTGGCCAATGTCTCAAAAAGGAAAGGTCTGTAGTTTTTATATCAATGCACATAGAGATTTAAAACAGTTTTTCCTTTCATATTTAATACATGTTATATTAATTCATTTTGTTTTTGAAAAAATAAAGAATAGAGTTTTGACATATAATGGGTTACTATTCATTCTCACCACACTGTTGAATCAGTCTGATTTAAGATTTTCCCCTCCACTTTATCGCGCACAGTAATTTCGACAGTAAAGTGCTTTCAAAAATTTAATATTAAAGAAAGTGCTAAATTTACATTATGTTTCTTTTTATGCAACTATTTAGTAGGTGTCTTCTCATTGCAATAAAAATATAAAAAGTCCTAAAATACCTGTTTTTCTTTAATAAAAATTACTCTGACTTTTTAGCATAAAAAAAAGATCAAATACTTAAAATTGATTTTCTTTGAGTCAGTAATTAACTCTAGATTGCCCAACGAAGTCATTTTGACTGCTTTTTAATTTCAATTAGAAAAACAATTATTTATATAATGACACATTTTCTCTAAAATTTTTAGAACATAATTTTCCAAGTAAAGTAAAAAATTTTTTTGTTATTATTTACTAATATCTTGTTATATGACTGTAAATAATATGAAAAATATTAAAAATTAATTTTAAGCAAATTTCTTTAGACTTTAGTTATTCTTTCACAATGCAGTCATTTTGACTGCTTTTCGGCAATATAGGTATATACCAAAGTTCAGTCTTTCTGGTGCTAACATAAAAATTAATTTTTATAGTTTCCTTTACCTATATACACCAGAGAACATCTTTTCCCCATAGTAGGTTTTTATGTTCTAAAAATTTTTTTTATCCATTCTACTATATATATTTGGGTGTGTTAAAGAATAAAAAATATAAAGAAATATCTTAATTTTCTTGGAAAACTCATCTTTGGAATCTTCATTTCTATATACCTGAATAACTAAGGATTATGTCCCAGAGAGAAGTTTTCTGTTCGGAGTTGAAGATAAGATCCCGAATAAAAGAGAGCGGGACTTAATTAAAGCTTCTACACATAATAATCCGAATACGCGAAAGAGAACTTATTGGTTGCAAAGTTCTGAAAAAGAATTATCAAAAGGATATTTGTATCTAATGATTGGTTGGATAAAGTACATACACTAATTCAACAAAATAAGTCTTATTGAGTTTCTCCTTCAATGGAAATAATAGTGTTAATTCAGCTTGCCAGAAAGTGTAAGTTATGTTATGTAGGGCTTAATTAATCGACCTATATGAGAAAGACCTTTCATTTTCTTCCAGAATTAGAATCATTTGAGAAAAGTTTCTGAACTCTTGCTTTGATAAATGAAACATTTCTGAAGAGAATATATTGCGTAATATTCATTTATATGTCCCCGTGTAAAAATTAAACACTGTGATTCAGAGTATTATATTGATGGATTTATTTTTGCGTTCTATTAGCAAATGACCACCATGCTGCTCAAAAGTATAAAAAGTAATTTTGAAATTTTAGTGTTATGTGTTTTATAAATTATATAGTTTAATATATATATATATATATATATATATATATATATATATATATATTGAATTATAATAATTAGTTTTAATCTCCTATTTCTATACATAGTGGTAGACATATAACTGTCTCATGCTGAGATATTCTTTTAACGAAAACAGTTAAAATAACTTCCATACATGACAAATAAGATGCGGGGGTTAGATGATGAGAAAAACAAGCAAAATAAGACAAATAAAATAAAGAACAAATAACAAAGCATTAGCAATGATAGAAACCGACAAAATTTTAAAAAAAGTCAAACAAATAAGTTACAGAACCAAAACAATAAGGTTGTGTTAGCAAAACAATGAAGTTATAAAATGCTGTCACGGAGAAGAAAATAGAAAATTATATCAATGAATTTACAAAATAATGTAAATGCAGCTTTACTCTAATCAAGCTAAAAATAAAGTAGGTCAATTGATTTTAAGAGCTTACAGTTTGGCATTCAAACATTTTTATTACGTCTAATTTCAGACAAAAATAAGGATATAAGATCTTACCTTTGCCCACCACCAACATTAAAGTCACTAAGTTTGGAGGCATTGGTTGAATTTGTTGAGAAACATTTTAAAACTATCTTCAACTAAAGAGAATCGGGTGATTGTAAAATTTATTTTAAAAAAAAAACGTTGTAAAATAGTCTTTACCAAGTAGCAAAAAAAAAAAATGAAAAAAAGCTTTGTCAGTGAGGAGGGAGTAGGTTACTTGCACTAATTGTTAGAGAGTGACAACACACACACACACACACACACACACACACACACCACGCACACACACACCACACACACCACACACACACACACACACACACTTCCTTCCTTTTTTCCCCTGTAAAAGGATTTTGGAGTTATTGACCGAAATATCAATCCCACGCAAGTTTACGATCTTAGCTAAGAAATCAGTTGTTTCAACTCCGAAAATTACCGTATGGTCCCGAACAAAACTAAAGGACAGTAAAATATGTATCCTTAGTAATTTTAAGATCCTTTTGAATTTCTAGAAGAACATTATTGAAAAGTGAAATATTTTGTAGATTTAACTAAGAAACAAAGGAAATCCGAACAAATCAAATGCTTAGGAGTGTTTTATGCCTCCTGATCCACTTTATAGTACGGTTGATTTACCTAGAAGTTCAGCAAATAAAAATAGTACATTCATAGATAATTTGGAAATGGTGATATTCCATTTCATATCATTATGATAAATTACAAATTGAAAGTCAACAAGATTATTAGTTTTGCTTCCATCGGTAAAACAAATGAATAATATCCTTCAACCTTACTACTATAGCTGATTATGTAAGGATGGTACTTCGTTCTAAATCATGTGAGAATGTTATGATATTAAACAAATGTAAAACCACGGCATAAATTTTACGTTACCTTTCTGGTATAAATTATGGTTATATCTGAGATTTTTTTTCTAATATTTGGTATAGTGTTTTTAATATTGTTATTTTTCCCAAGTATAATACATTTGTATAGAAAACTGCTTGGTGTAACACATGATTTTGAAACTAATTGATGATAAATTAATTTTAATTGAAAAAAAAATCGGTATTCCTTAAAAGTTCACCGTATACCTCAAAAGTGTAAATTTTTAATTTTCTAAAAATAAAAATTAAATTTTAATACTTTACTTCAATTATGTCAAATTAATAAGATATTTGAGTATGCATAAAATGGTGACAGTATTTTTTACATTTACAGAGAGCTGAAAAGGCAACCAAAATAATAGTTTCTTTAATACTTTATTTTAGAACGATGCACGTAAGAAATCTAAGCAAAATACGACTTCCTAAACTTAGAATTATATTCCTTTCCGGAGCCTTAAATTGCTCCTTTTCCAATTTATGACTTTCATTTTTTGAAAGTAATCGTAGAATTAAGGAGGAATTTTTGAATCTCAACTAGTACTAATACATCCCCAAATGCTGATCCAGGAACATATTTCGTTTAAAATTCGACGTAAATCTCGACGTAATGCTCTAATGGAACTTAAAAAGAGTTCTGGAATACTTTATTTCTTTCACTAAAACTTTACAGTATAGAAATTTGGCATGCTGTAAAGGAAATCAAGGAAATTCAGAGAAAAATCTGAATCTTACTTAATGCGAAATATTTCAATCACATCTAATTGTAATTGAAAATCATGCTACTTTGCAATAAGTTAAACAGTTTATTTGGTTTGATTACATTGTTTAATTGATGTATTAAAATGTTATCATTACATATATATGTTGAATATTGATTTATAATGTTTATATATATTAAAATAATTAAAGCTATTTTTTAATAATATAATGCTTAAGACTTTTAAAAAATAAAGAACTTTATTTTTTAAGTATCTATACTAATCAGAAAATTTTAAAATATCCGTTTTTTCTGCAATCAAGAACTATAACAAAAAATAAATATAGGTAAAATATAGACAATCGGGATAGTTAGCAAGAAAATCCTACGTAAATGGGTCAAAAGTCTCTAAAATTGCGTATAAAATATCTGAAAGATATTTAAAATATCCCTTGTATGTTATTCTAAAAATTTTCTTAATTTAAAAATAACCTCTCAAAATTTTCGATTGATTTTTTTTCGATAATTGACTTTACAATTTTCAATTTCCTTATCTTGTGATTTTTTTTATAGAAAGTAAACTCAATATTCTTTAGAATATGTAATCTATATATCAGTTAGAAGTTTGTTTATACTTCCTAAGGCGACAAAAGTTTTGGAACAAGTATTTTCCGATGGAATATTTTGCTACTGAACTGCATGAATTATAACTTATTCTTTTATGGTAGTCCCCAACAAAAAGTACTTTCATGTTAAATTTTTTGTGTTATTCAATAAATATCTTTAAAAACAATTCTATATCTATGTATGTGGATATTTATATAGTTATAAAAATTTCAATAATTTAATTTTCCATCGGAAATTTGTTACTTGTTTTTTAAAAAAAAAATCAAATTGACATCCTTCCGTTATCAAAAACAATTTTTTTTTTACAAAATTTGAATTTGAAAAGTTCTAAAAATAAATATTTCTATATATATTAAGAGTTAATCGCACACAGACACAAATTGTTCAAAGTGTAAAATAGATTCATAGTAGCAAGCATGAAAAAATTAATTAAGAGAATAACGTATAATTAAATTGCGATTATAACTTATACAAAATAATGTTAGAAAATGTAAAATATAGTGTAATTTATCTACAAAAGTTAAATGCAGTGTTTACAACTTTAACGATGTGATATGAATACGAAAATGCATTGACTTTTTGGCTTGCAAAAGTGCGTGCCTCTTTAAATAATTTTTTAGCAGCTGTATATATAAGAAGAAAAAATAGGTTGGCTTTGTTTCAGGTTTAATTTTTTCTTCGTATAGATAATATAAAATGTCACGCATCCATTAATATGCCTGTAATTATGCGTTATCATAGTTTCAATGAAGGAGATACGTATGGAATGCAAATTATGTAATGTTTGTACTTTACTTACTGTGAGTAAAATTTATTACAACCTTCAACTCGTTACTAATTAAACTTATTTATATAATTTTAGTTAGTTAGTAAAATGCTATTCATAAACAGAAGAAAAATTTAATTACAAGATGTGTTATTTTTTGTTATCTCATCTTGATAAAAGGTATCCAAGCTTTCATCATATTATTTATCTGATTAAATTAATACAATTTAAGAATGATTTTTTTTCTGATTTTTTTCTCTCGTTTATAATGTTGTTAAATACATTCAATATTATAAAAATAATTAATAATTAATTATGGAATAAATTATAGATAATAGATTATAGAAAAAATAAATTTTTCAATGTCTATTCAAATTAGTTTTTGTAAAATTTTTAAAAAAACTTAAATTACATCAGAATGATTACCATAAAAGTTGTGTGTTTTGAGTTACGATTTCATTATAACAATACATAGCACTATTAAAGGTGGATCTCACGATTTCGAATACTAGTAGGTAAAAAGGAAAAGCAAGAAACATGTTTTGTATCTTAGTTCGCAATTTTTCTTCACTATGCCATTATGGGCATTAAAAATATCAGAACATATAAGTACAGATTTGTGTGTTGTTGTTTCACACACACATAAGCCACCTAATCGACTGTAACATCAAATCAAGGTTCACGAAATTTATCTCGGCAAAGGGCTAGATTTTTACACCTGTCTTTAATCTTTGCTTTGAGCACTATACAGGTGACAGAACGATTTTGTTCGGTTCCACCCCAATTTTGAGGAATAACATCCTGGGGGTGGTCAGAGGTCTTCCACCTTTCTTACCCTTCTACCAACCTCACGAAAGGACTTGCAACTCGATGGCTATTTAGAGGACCCTCATGCCGTGAAGGCTGTATACATTTACAAACATCCATGCCTTCTCCGGGATTCGAACGCAGGCCCTACGGTTCCGCAGTCAGTGTAACTAACCACTATACCGGAAGGGCGGCAAATAGATTTGTTTTTAGACTTATCCCATCTATTGTCAAATAATAAATTTTAATTTTATTTCTTTTTTGTGTCATAATGTATATATAACTATTTGATAATAATACTAATAATAAAAGAATAAAACTAAACTATATTCATACGCCAGTGGCGCAACGAAGAATATTAGGGTCCTTGGCAATGTCAATCAAGTTTTATGCCCCAAGTCGGATCTAACAAAGGGTACGTACTTGATATCGGCCATACTTTAGACAACCTAGAGTTCTGTCCCCACCCCAGCCTCAATGTTGGAGTTGCGGCGGTGTACGTTATGCCACTGTTATATGAAAAGATTTATCAAATAAAATACAAATGTAAATGCTAAGAAAGCAAAATTTAGTTTCCTTATTGTTTCAGGGTTGATTAGGCACAGATATAGAAAGTTTTTCACTAAATTGATGAATCATGTACATTATTTTTTAAATAACCCTTTCTTTGACTTTAAAAATTAATAAAATTTCAAAAATAGACTAAAAAATAAGAGTGAAACAACTTAAGGATGGTGCAGTTTCAGCAAAATTATTAGATGACTTATTTAAAATCAAGTGCTGGATCTCTGGCTTAAGTCTTGCTCCAAAAAGATTCTCAAGAAGGAGATTGTTCGTTTATCTTAATTCTCATGAAATATTTGAACATCCTTTGCTTACTTTTTTTAAAAACTTTTTTGACTGGAATTCTTCCCTCAATCTTGTTGAATCTTGCGAATAGATATCTCTTAACTCGTGTTATTGCATTTTTGTATAACTTTATTTTCTTTTGCTTATACTAGGTGATTCGTTATTTTAAACTGTAAATTTGAGGAAGGAAGGATTATTCCTTATTGGTTCTCTTTTGGATTTTAAACCAGTTTTTTTTTTCCAATCCATTCAAAGCAGAATGTAGGATCAAAGAAAGAACATTAAAATTAATTTTTTTCAAAGAAATTTAAAATTATTGGGAATCGTTAACTTTAATAAGTTTGCCAAATGTTAGCTCTCCCTCAATAATTGTTGTACAATTTCGTAGTAAAATCCAGTCTTGATAAATTTGATTGACCCGCTGGTCTGAGTGCTTGTACTATCTTTTCAATGAAAAACGATGTAAGACAAGATATAGAAGGATCAAATTTTCCAAAGCCTACCAGACTCTTTATTTCTCTTTGTTTCAAAGATAAGTTACATTTATGCACTTTAATTTCGAATCCTAATAAATTTATTAAATTGCGCTAAAATGCAGTATTGTTTAAGCATGAAGAATTTCTTTCATTCTTTTTTCCCCTTAGTTTTGCGTTTAATCTTAAAATGTTCTGAAAAAACCATGCGATTAAGAAAGTAAAAAACGTTCAGACCAATAAAAAAAAATTACAGATGTAGATATAAGATATATTAAACGATCACGAAGGTAAAATTAATAGCAGAGCACACACATAACTTATTTCTCTCTAAATAAAAACAGTTTTTCGTGATACTGTAATGAATTTATTATGTACTACCGCAACAATGCCATTGTTCAAGATAACTCGCCAAGTTGGCATCCCGGATATCACTTGTGTTGTACGCGCTGAAATGGCAACCATGTACTTCCTTTCATGTAACGTCGCCTATAAGGTTACGATAGTACATTATTGTAAGCTCTTGCAGAAAAACATCGCAATGATGTTCTGGACTGGAATTGTTTCGTGAGAAGAAATGTGCTGTCTCATACGAATTTAACTGAAGGAGGAGCATCAAGAATGAATTTTACGAAAAAAAAAAGAACAAATAAATAGAACTACATAATACATGTGAATTACAGTTTTACATTTTGAGCAATATGTATGAACAATTGTATAATTTGTACAATGAGAGTTGGTCCCCCGTCAGATGGACAGGGGGCACCCCCTAGTCTTTATAAAAAATATTTATGCTCTTAATGGATATTTTTGTATTTACAATTGTGATAATTGTACTTGTATTCTCATTATTACAATTTTTCTTTCATAATTTGCTTGCAGAATTACTATAGAAGGTTAACTTATTTTATTATTTACTTTCACGGTTTTTTTTAGGTTTTAGTTTACGGTATCCTTTTTGTTGTGTTAGTACTTTTTTATATATATAACACCTTAATTATATAAAAGGACATTCAGACATTGATATTTTTTATTCAGAAAATTCAACAAGAAAAAAGAAATGTATAAGGAAATCAACAAAAACCAATTTCTTTTCTCTCAGGAGTCTCTCGAAGAAGTCTCTCAAAGGTGGTGAATTTCTTTATTCGATAACGCAGGGTAGGCGTCAGAGATTAGAATATTGGTATGCGACTGGAGCTTCGGCAAATATTTTTCCAAGATTCCTTGAAAGCCATCGTCTGGACAAGAATCACTGCATTTCACAACTTTTCCCGCATCATTTCTTCGCACTCTGAATGCATAAGGAATGTTTAACGCATTTCTAACTTTCTTGCGCGGAAACATAAAATGTTAGAATGTGGCTGAAATACGATGATTAAAGTTTTGTTTAACAACGCAGCAAGCTTGTTTTTATGGGGAAATAAAAACATAAATCTTAAGTTAACAGTGTTATTTTCTTTAAAAAGAATTCTTCCTTTCTGTCAATGTTACAAAGCCTGTGTATTCGAGGATATAAAGTAGAATGATTTTTTTTTGTATAAATTTCTATTTTGAGTAAATTAGTTTCCAAAAATTTATTCTAATAATGAAAAAAAAAGCTGATAATTATAATGAATGGATGTAAATAAAACTTACAAAAATATTTCAATTTTTCCTATTGTTTTTTGCATTATCTTAAGTATCTTTTGCATGTAAGACATTGCTTCTCAAACATTCAACATTTGTGACCGATTTTCAATTATAATTTCCATCGTTTCCCCCTCCATACAATAACAATGTATTGGATTTAATAATGTACTTTGACGCTAAAGTTACGATTCGACTTTTATTTTAAAGCACACAAATTATTAAGATAAGTATTAAATTTTGTAGCTATTAAACTTATTTGATAAATTAAGTATCAAATACATTGAGTTGTACTGATACATTTATAAATATATTATGGCATTGCATATGTGTATTTTATTTTTCATTATGCCAGAATATATTTTGTTTTGCTTCCTTTCAACAGTAAAGTAATAATATCTATCCTTAAATAATCTATCATTCTCCAATTTTCGATATGCTCGTGCCCCCCACATAGGTTTATCACGACCCCGAGGTGGTGCATGCCCCACATTTTGAGAAATGCTGATTTAAGACAATTATCTTGAGACCTCTAAATGGTTTCATCTTATTATGTAGTTTCGTTTCTTAAATATTTAGGAGCCAGTCAATTTATAATTGTAAAGAATTATTCATTACTATGTTTTCCTTTTATATTTATTTCTATTCCAAGTTTGTAAATATTAAAATTCTGCAGAAAGGTTCAATATTAGAAACTTGATATAAGTATTGCAATATATTAGTTAGCATAAGACTTAAGGATAAATTTTATTAAGCTTCGTTAAGTAAAATTGAAAGAATAATTAGTTCAGATTATTATTATTCAGTATATGCCGTATGAGAAAATTCAATGTTTTGGTAATATATGTTTTTTTGTGTGGAGGATTTCGAAATAAAAACAAAAACTTAAATATTAACTGATATGAACTAATCTGATATGTAAAATCTTTCTGAAGTACGAAAACTGTATTTGTAATTTTTTATGAGAGACTATATTTGATAAAATAATACGCACTAAACCGAGTCCACATTTCAGTTCTAAGAGACGTGTATATTTATTAGATTTGTAATAGCTATAGCAATTTTGCAAGATCCAATTCAGACTTATGTATTTAATATTACACCTTTTAATTAATACGGCAAGATAAATGAAAAAAATAATTTAGGTGAATAAAATAATTTACAAAAAATATAATGCAGGTAATTTGAAAGATAAGAACAAGTGGTATATAAACAACTGCTAAGAGAAAAAGTCATAGTGTATTCAAAATAAAGTACTTTTAACTGCAAAAATAGTGGTATTTTCCTTTTAACAGTATTACATATTGCAAATTACGAATTCTTTTTTCGACTGTTTCCAGTAATGCCATTGAATATTAAAAAATAAAATGCACTTCACTTCAGTTCTTTGTGTATTCGTATAAAAAAAACCCCATCAATAACTAAAGTGCACTTCATGAAGCGGGGACTTAACATTTCAGATACGGTCTTTTCCGTGGTATTCATATCAGAGCCATTACTGAACGTGATGAGAGGAAAACGATTGTATATTGTGCGAAGTGTAATTCCAAATCATTTAACATAATTTACAGATGCATGCTTCAGACATCCAGCATTCCTGACGTACCTTTATGCAACCTAAGTCAATCAGTTGGTCATCAAATAGACTGCTTTTACGGTATTCCTGTATTATTACTGTGACTGATTTAAATGAAAATAATACAGCATTTTCGTTTAACTCACAGAAATCCATTTTTAGCCCTTCGAAACTAAAAATAGATTTTTATGAATTTATTATGCACCCTTTTCAGCTTTTTATATTTCATTGATTTGTTAGAAATAGATATTTGCTAATATAATTTGTGCTAGGAATTTTAATGCTCATTTGCTAAAAGATAAGATCGCTTTCAGAGCTTCGATTTATTGATATTTGAATCGTGTTCCGTTTCGTTGATCGAAGGTTCTGAAATAATAAGGATTTTTTAATCGATATTTGCTGGTACAATGCCACACACACATCACTATTTATCGACCAGTATATATTTATTGCATTATTATTATTTATGAATTCTTGTTTATGTCGTAATGTTACGTTATAAAATTATATGTATTATGCAAAATAAAAAAAAAATTACATACATTTATTTTTATTCAAAATAAATTTGATGTATTCTTTTATGATAATAATTTAAATTTTACATACAAAATAGGGGGTTGGAGATGGTTATAGGGAAGAAAAATATTAAAAGTCAAAACTTGTATATGCAAATAAGATGTTCTATGCAGTGATTCTCAGTATTTTTTTTATTTTAGGGCACACTTTTAAACATTTCAAAATTTGGCGGCACAATAACAATAAATTAAGTGTAAAAGAATTTTACTTATTTGTAATACACTATGTAAAATTGTTTTTGGTAATAATTTTCAAAGTTAAATAAAGTAATGTGTACGACAAAACAACAGAATGTTTACTGGGTAATTAATTACAAATTAATTATAAGAATATAATTAATAATTTATTTTTGATAATTTTATTTGTATTTGGTCCTAAAAATAGTAATGACATTCTCCTTTTGTAGTCTACATTTAAAAAAACTTATTCTTTTTTGTTAACTTTATATTTGCTAATGTTAAAAATCCGAGAGAGAATTCATGCAAATAAGATATAAAGAATTGTAACAATATTTTCAAAGCATTTTTTGGCTATTATGTGATAACTACCACTAATTTTAATCCAAAATGAATTAATTGACTCTTATGAAGAGTTTGAAATTAAATATCGATTATTACAAAGTGAAATTAGTTTTTCCTCTTCATTCAAAGTTCATTCATATACAAATGTATCCATTATCCCAAATGAATTATGAATCCAATGAATTTTTTTTCTTCCTCTACCTATCCACGAAAGGATAAGATAAATATATTACTAATACCCTTAGTTTATTTTTATAATTCGGTTCTGAATTTTATTTTTTTCAGAGTGTAATTAATCATTTAAAAAAATTTGGTGGCACCAAAAAGTGTCTCGGCACAGTGGTTGAGGATGACTGTTCTATGGTATGGAAATAGGAGAAAAATCAATACAAAAATAATTTCAAAATTTAGTATTGTCGCAATTTTTTGAAAAAAATAAAGACTTAATTTAGGTTAGATAATTTTAGACTCACAGTAAACTTGTTTTACTACAGTATAAATAACCAAAAGTGAGGATTAAGTGAGTATTGATTAGTGAATAATACAACGTAATAAGTGAATAAAATAGTCTGTCCAATCCTAAAGCTTTTATCCCTTTTCCGCTTTATCGTGAACTACAATTTTGACAGCAGGTTTTTGTAAAATTTTTAATTATATAGAAGCTGAAAATGTACCTGACATTTTTTTCTTGTAAAAATTACATAGATGTCCTCTTATCGCAATAAATGTTTAAAAGATCTAAAGTGCCTGTCTTTAATAAAAATTACTTTGACTTTTTACCATAAAAAAATTTTGACAGCAGGTTTTCTTTAAAAAATTTAATTATATATTAAGCTGTTAAAGATATCTGATTTTTTTCTTGTAAAAAGTTAGTAGATGTCTTCCTATCGCAATAAGTGTTGAAAGTTCTAAAATGCCTGTCTTCCTTTAATAAGAATTACTTTGACTTTTTACCATAAAAAAATTAAATTCCTACTCCTAACATCTAAACACACAGTGAAGTTCTAACACATAAACTTCATTCACGATGTGGCAGTACTTATATAACCATTTTTTTATTTTACTTTCCCATCCATCCATATATCTGAGAACATCTTTTCCAAATAGTTATTTTTTGAAATTAAGAAAAAAAAACTTTTTAGATCCACATTTTAATTATTACGTATACTATATTTTTAGAAGAATTATAAATCACTATTCGATTTTATACAAAATGTTTTTAATCTTAATCCTAATTCATTATTTTTAGAATTATTTAACGAAATTGACTTTTTACAGCCAAAAACAACGAAGGCATATCTGTTTTTAAATTAGTAGAATTTTTTTGTTCTGTTGGTGTGCGTAAATTTAATTAGGACGTCAATATTTGCCTTTCGAAATAATAAGAATTATTGATTGAATAAATAAAGGAAGCAAAAATATGTAATTTAATTAATTTTTTGAAGATGATTTCATTGATGTGTTTGATTCACGTTCAAAATGGGAACTGTTTGCATTGGGAAAGATTACATCGTTTTGGAGAACTGTCCAGTTTTTAAAGAAATAGTCGGAAATTTCGACAAATATTTTGTTTGAAGAAGGATTATATTCTTCAAGAAAAATCTATCTTTGAAGATATTACCCAAATGCTGAAAAAAAATTTATTCTGTGCGGAAAAAATTAAAAAAAAAGAATGATATTAAATTTATAAATTATGAGTAAACTATACAGATATTTATTACATCAACGATGTATTTTAAACAGGTAAATTTCCTTCCTCTCCATCAGATTTCTAAATAATGTATATTAAATGTTTGGATTATCATTTTAACTTTTGGTATGAGAATGTAAGTAAGACACATCCTCATGATTTTAATCATTATGAATTTTCCGTTTATTTTGTTAGAAAGTTTTTTCTTTTAAAATTGAAATTTGATAATAATTCTTTGGAGACTTGAAGATAGTTTATGGGGCTAGCAGTAATTATTTGACTACACTTAACAAACAATATAAAAAATAAGTAAACTCTTACTTAGTCAACAAAGAAAAGTTTTGTTTTAGTTACTTTATATTAAATAGTTACAATTAATATAAATATGTATTATACATATAACAGAATCGCAATATTAAGTGACAAAGTAGAAAGCGATTTTCCTTGCAATTTTCCTTTCTATATAAAGTGTTAGACTATTTTTTGTTGGTTACTATTTATTTATTAATTAAGTTTAATTATACTAATTAAATAGTATAGTAAAAAGGAAATGAAATTCTGTGAAATTAGACCATCCCAGGTGGGATTGGAACCCACCTGGGATGGCCATTTTGAATAAGAAGTGCAGCGCGCTACATGAACACAGTGAAAGATTTTCCTTTTCCTATATGCTGTTGAACTATTATTTTTGTTTGTTACAATTTATTAAATAATATCTGAAAAACTGTATTAATATGAAAAGTTATCCACTACAAGTTTAAAAAAATGCATTTCAACTTGAATGGAAGAATAAAACGTATTTTATTAATGATTGAAAATTTGAACAAGATATATATATAAATTTAACATTTAAAAGTTTTTACACTTTTGTAGTAAGAAAGCATACGTACGGTTCGTATATCAAAATAAAAACTTCACGATATGAAAAAAATGCAATGTATAATTCAAGTTCCTTCAATAAACGAAACATTTAAAATAGAGTGAGGGGGGGGGATCTACAAGCCTTATTTTATGAGACGTTTGTACATATTTTTTTATTCTGACACTAAAAAAAATGAGAATGTCACATACTTCAAAAGTATGATATTAGTAATGTTATCAGTAAGAAAAACAAGTATGGTGCATTTGGAATCAAATATTTCCCTATCAAAATTTTTCAAGTTATTGAATTTCTTAGAAACTGATTTCCTTCATTCAAAACAATACCGAATCAGACGGTTAAGGTTTAACTAGAACAAAAAATTTGTTTACTTGTTTCATGAACTCGATAAAGAAGAGGGGGGATTTATAAATAATTGTATCTAAACATTTATCTACTTAGAATTATATATAACAATTCCAATGATTTCTTAGTATTTACTAACAAATTCTGTTTAAAAAAATATTTTGCAATAAATGATTTTGGAAACATTTTTTTTAAAATATTTTATAAATAAGTTTAGAAAAATATTTATCTGTATATTTCCCTGAACTTATTTTTAGAGTGTTGAAAATTGTAATATGTTTTAGTAATAATCGAAATATTACATGCATGAAATAACAACAAATCAAAAAGCAAAAATAAAAACTACAAAAATATTTACATTTTTTGGCATTAATACGACATTATCATTATTAAATAGTTTAATTGATTTTAAATGCCTGGGAATTTAAAGACTTTTTTAAAAATTGGTAGTAGAAATAGAAATGTAAATTTTAATTTTATTTTTCTAACAGTGCTATAAGTTAAACTACAATGTTGAATGGTGTTTATGAAAGAAGTACGAACATTGAAAAACAATTTCTTGAAAGTGCTGTTACATTACACGAAATAATTATTTTGGTACGTTTTTAGAAATTAGATTATATCTTGTCATTGGAAGACGAATTTTCCTTAAGCCACATCCGTAAAATAAAAAAAAATACGCATCTATAATTTTAAACGCTAGGCGCGATTAGCTTTAAGCCTTCCTCGAGATCAAATAAAACTACGACCCTTTCTATGGAGTTCTAAAACAAAAAGATTTATCATTAAGCACGAGTTTTACATTTTTGTATGCAATTTACATGCTTCAACGAAGAATTGGATTTTAAAGTATTTAAGGAATTTGTAGATACTTAATGCAAGAGACATGTAGTCCCCCCCCCGCGACGCGGTGTTGGCAGAATCATATTGTTCTTTGCAAAATCACGATTTGTCCTAAAAGACAATGTCGTGTGTCTGTGGTGAACCCTCATAATGTTAAATATTCTTGATCTTTACACCATTTTGGCTGCTAGAACATCCTATTGCATTTCATTGGTCGGAAGAAATTTCTTCTGTCTTCCCAGAATTCCAGTTTGGCAAAAGCAATATTCTAAGTAATAATTGTATTGAGAAAACAAAGTTTATTTGTGATAATCATTCTTCATTACTTTACTTTAAACTCACACAATGTAATTCATTTGTTCATATTAGGCATTCAACCCACCAGTACAGCCGTATAAGCTTCTGCTTTACAGGCAAATACAATCACGACTATAGACTTTTCAAATTACCAGCTGCTGCAGATGACGTCATATACTATGGGTCACACAGATCGTTCTTTGTTAATAAGTTATTTTCAAGCTGAGGTTTTCTCCATGTTATAGAAGGATCCGTCAATTTTTATAGTCGTCAGTTGATAGGTCTATTCCTCATCAATTGGATATTTGAATCACTGTGCATTTAATTCGTCCAACACGAGCAAGCACCAATCTCTCGGCAGCATAATCTAAACACTGTGTTTTTTTGAAATTTTTCCAATCCAAACTCAGAATCGTGCCCGATCAAGTTGGATATTCTTGAATGATATATACGAAAGCTTATCACTGCATAAACAACGTGAAAGCGCAATTCCGTTAATAAAATCTACCAATTATTTCCCTTTAACACCTTAACAACCGCCGACGCATATATCCGTCTCGCTCAAACGGTAAATTAAGTGCCCCGGACGTATTTTTACGTCCTTCCCAAAAAATGATTCTTTTCTTTGAACTGCTATCGGTAAAATTGTTTCAAAGGCTTAGGCTTGCAGTAAGAGGACCTTGATAGTGTTTACGAAGGGATTACTTACTTAACAGTAAAACTTGCTTATTTGGGCCCTCCCCCCATCCAATACACCGTATATTCACCTCTATGTAAAAAATGGTCGCTCTGGGGAGTGAATCACGTACATTTTAATCGACAGTTAAGGGGTTAAATGGGTCTTGTAGGTGGCGCTACTAGACTTAATGATTTGTCAATACTGCAATTCTGGTGGGTTTTTTTAGGGCATGGTACAAATTCCCTGTTATTTGGATGCGTCCTTCATAGAGTTACATTTTAAATTATGAGCACTAGTTAAAAACGGTTGCAGTTGATGAAACCAATTTAATTTAATGAATTAATAAGTTAAAACATAAAACGTGTGTGTAGTTCTAAAAAAATACTTTAAGAGGACATGGTACGACTTAAGCAAAAATTTTTAATTTAAGTATTTTCAAAATTTTTTTGGTTGCCTTCTATTGGTGTATACTATGTAAAACAGATTTTGTCCTCAAAATTTCATAAATTTTCTAATTAAATTTTTAAGGAAAAAACTTAGAATTTGTGAAGTGATTTTAAAATGCTACTCCTCCTTCAAAACTTAACATACATGCATGACATTTGATTTACAAGTGCGTCAAACTATGCATAACAAAAGTTGGAATGGCTTTTGCGATAACATAATTGGTATTCGTACAATACTTTTATGAATGCTTATTGAAAATTTCTTAAAAAATGTACAAATTCTGAGTTTAATTATTTTTAAAAAAATAAGTATTGCTTTGATTCAAAAATGCATGCCAACTTTTGTTACATGAACCATTAGCAACAGGTAAAAAAAATTCAAAGCATTAGGCACAATAGAAAAAAGCCTTAGCATTTTAAATGAAGACTAACTAGTTATTTTATCTTTCCGAGATAAGTAAGTTTAAAGTTTTGATTTTCCATAGAGAAGTGAATAAAAACGAACGCAAAAGCGATCATAATTCTGCGTTTTTTTAAGTTTAGAGCTTTCAAATTTTGTTAGGTTATAGAAAAGTATATAAAAAATAATTTAAGTTACAAAATTAAATTTGATTTTTTGACCCATTTTTGTCAATTGAATCGTATGTGTCCTCTTAAAATAAAAAAAAAAGATCATTATTTTGAGAAAAGTGAAGTTAAGGGCAATTTCAAAAGACACCTGGTTTTCATTCTTAGGCTTTTATCACTTGCATATACTACTTTTAAAATACTATTCTAGATCCCTCAGGTGATAGTTGTTTTTTGTTATACAATTTTTTTTTAAAAAAAAGTGAAACACACACACATTATCTAAGGATTGATAAATCTCATTTGCAATTAGTCTCAAATCTCAAATTTAACTGCAAAACTCATCGCTTTTGTGTTAGATAGATATATTCTGGGTTATTTTAAGAACAATTTGGATAATTTTGGGTACATTCATAAAAATTTGTAGATTCAACAAAAAATATAAATAAATAGAAAAAGAAAAAATGATATTAAAAAAAGAAAGAAACTTACTTTTGTTAACGATTCTAAGTTGATGACTTAAAAATACAATAGCAATTCCACCTGGAATAAAAGAAAAATAGGGTATCTTCAAAATTCAAGGAAAATATAGTTAGAGGTCTGATTATAAACAAAATAGTACACATTAGTATTCATAGTTTAGTGTTTCAGTTGATAAGATGGGTGCGGTCATGTTCTTTGCCAAATGTAAATAAAATATATGTAATGTAAAATGTTTGCCAAATGTAGCTAAGGCATTTGAGTAAAAGTTTACTTTTTTTCTGAAATAAAATATAACGTAATAAATAACTCGAAAATAGAGTATAATTTCAGGTATTTTAAGTAAAAATAATAATTTTTTTGGCCACCAATAAATTTTAACTCAATAATGACCTAATTTCCTCTTAAAAACAAAAACTTAACTTTTATTAAAATAGTTAACCTAAAGAGCATTAAAAATAAGTTAAAACATAGCAACCGCGGTTTTCACAAACAAAATTACAATAACAACGTGCACGTTTGCAAGTGATGGGAGGCTGGCCGGCAATGGAGTTGGCCCCCAAATAATCAGTAATTTGTATATCCCCCTTGTTTACAGGATGTTGTTGGAATTCCTTAGCTGGGGGACCAGCACAAAGTGTCACGGGTTTTGTCAACGAGTACGCGGGGTGAACGGACTCTTAAATTTAATTTCTAAACTGCAACTTTTGTAACTTTGCGCTTGGTAATTGACCAATGGCGCGGTTTTGACAAAGAGTGCGCGCAGACACAAAGGGTGGAATTTGCCCTCACTTAAAAGGTGGTGCCGAGGACAATTAGGGGAGACTAGATTAATTCATGTCAGAATAAACTCTTCTTTTTTTAGGAAATTTAGGTCGCCTTGATCGGCGGTAATGCCAGGCCTCCCATCATCTTGTCTCCCGTTTCAGGTATGTGAAATTCTTAATGTTTGTTCATAGTTCTTTTATTCTTCAATTTTAATAGTGCTTAATCTAAATGCTAAATTTCGTAATGCATTCTAATTGCAATAAACTAATTTATTTTAATTTTAATCCGAGTAATTTCATTAGTTTTGCATTGTCTCAATAATTCATTTAGAGTACTAGCCAATATGTTGATGCGGACTAAGTTAAATAAGCGAACCTGGGTAGTTTTTAAGATGTTAGTTTAAAGTAAAATTAGTCAGCGCCGCATCACAAGGTAACCTCCAAACTGCTCGACTTTCTTTGGTAAACGGATTACTTATAGTACATTGAGATAAAGTGGCTTGGTATAATTTGCATGTCCAGTGTTGCCACAGATTATACTTTTTACTGTTTCTCATGAAAAATATAACAAGATTTATAGTTATTTAAAATGCTCTTTATTTTGAAAGTTGGAAAGTTCTGTGAAAAGTCCAATTTTATATTAAAAATTGTTTTTAACGAAAAAGAATACACCAATGTTCAAAATAATGTGAATTCTCACATATGGTAGAGTTCTTTGAAGAATATCAAGATGAAGGTAAAGCTAATGTTTTCAAAAGTAAACATTTTTAGTTTTGCAAACCAAAGTCAATCGAAGAGAACGAGACTGGAAATCATATTTTTCAATCATCAAGTCCAATACTTATCGTACGAATTATTGACGAAGTATAAGGATTATTATATTTAAATTCTCGCGCGTTAATTTTTTTAGATTATATATATATATATATATATATATATATATATATATTAAGAACAATACCACCTTAGCACCACAACCCACAACTTTATCTCTTCAAAAACTGTCTCACTGACAAATTTCAAAGTGAAATGGTGTGTAACATTGTATCAGCTACCAATTCTAACCAATCAGGGCTTTAAATACCAGAAATCACATGTTTATTGAAGATTCTAGTTATATTTCAAGTCGAAAAAGGAAAAAAAATCTGAGATCTCTGGAACGTAAGGAAGGAATGTGTTTGTCCATTGTTTAAAGTACGTTTATGATTCGTAAATTTGATCTTTTTGCTTTGTGTTCGTAAATAAAATGTGGAACTAAATTAAATAAGTGGACTGTTCAATTAAACGCCGAACGCACACACATATATATTAAAATTTATGCAAAAAATAAGTAAATAATTCTATCATTACTTTATGATTAAAGGATAAACAAGGTTTAGTGATTTAGGTTATTTGCCATTACTTATAGACACATATTAAATCATCTAGTTAATTCTTTTCTATTATTATTTATATCACCACATTTTTTCATTGATGAATAAGTTTATTTTAAGCAGAAATTATTGAAATTTGTTTGACCGTATAATATATTTGCAAACATGAGGGAATTAAAAGCAACACAACAAAACACCAACATGAGTTGATATTAATACAAAATGGAAATACTTATCTCAACACATGTTCTCAATGAGAAAGATGCTACTTTTCAACATATTGTTTAATTCGTAACTCTCATCCATATTAAAAATTATTATCATATTAAATATGGAAATGCTTGTAAAACATAAACCACACTATGAATCTATTTTCACACTGATAAATACATTTTTAATAAACCTTCCTTTAGTAGCGACGTAAACTTCCAAAACTGCAATAAAAAGGATTTTAGACACTTCATAGATTAGGATAATGTTTCGCACTTCCTTTCTTCAAAAAACATGGCAGGTCTTTAAAATAGCTGAAAGGTAAAATTACCGAAAGAAAGGTACGAGTGCACGCAATTCTCTCCCAACACGATCAAAGCTCCACTGAATATTCTACACTTCATCACATAATATTTTACAGCTTCTGAATAATAATCAATTTCATTAGCATTCGTATGGCTTTCAAACGAGAGAATGTGCAAGGTCGCACTTACGTCAATGCCACAAAAACCTCCGTCTAAGAACTTTTTTTTTGCCGTCACGATATTTGCATATTATTCATATGTGACTCGGAGAATCTCATCACTTGGGATTTGAAAGTAGTCCCTCTTAATTCCTGGCGATGAAAATGTATTAATATAGCTCGGCGATGCATTTATAGTTACTTATATTTATGTATTTGTTGAACCTGTTCTGAATTAATTGACTGGTTTGGAGGAATATGATTAATCGAGAACGGGATTCGTTTCAGAATATGTATTAAAATAACCGTGAAAGGAATTGATATGGATTTGAAGAAATGGGAATGTAAATTAGCTGAGTACCATATTTTGTCTATTCATTTTCTTTATTATTTTGAACAAAGGATTTGAAATTCTTTGCAGTCGATGAAAGAAAATGAACTTCATGGCTTTGATTTTTACTGTAACACGTCGTTGGTTTTCTTTTGTCTTCTTATATGAATTTCTTTCCTTCTTTTCTCTTTCTCTTTGAAGAAATCTTAATAAAGAACAATGATATAAAAGAAAGACTGCAGTGGTAGAATTTATAATCTTGAAACTAAAAACTGGGAGGGGGAGGGGGCGGAAAGAAAATATGCTGAAAAGCAACAGTTAAATTTTTGTTTGTGATTTTATAACAGTTTGGGGATCTATGTTTACTATACTACCGCAAAATCCGTCGTATAACGCGCACTTTTAACACAAAAAGTGGGATAGAAATTTAGGAGTGTGCGTTATACTCCGAGTATAAAAATAATACCTTCAAAAAAAAAAGAGAGATGAGCATAAGAAAGATTAGATTTTTACATAGATCGAAATAGGTTAATTGAAAGAAATGACACATCTAAAGTAATTAAAAAGTTCTGAAACTAAAAGTGTATACTATGTTTTTTTCAAAATCCTAGGATAATATTTCGAATAAATGACTTTAAAATATACATGCATTGTACAAGCACATTTCTTGTTCGTTTGTAAAAAAGGGAATAATCGTTATACAGCGAGTATACCTAAAAATTTAAAACTGCAGCTTGAAAGTATGAATGCGTGTTATACGCCGGATTTTGCAGTAATCATAACTAACTACTTTTGATATTTATTTTTAACTATAAAAATCATACGTCAATTCAGAAATGAATTATAGCAGAGTAGGCATGTTTTTTTCTTAAATGAACGCATAACGTGAGATAAATACAAAAAAAAAATGCGTCATGAAATTGGAATATATTAAGACGGGAGTAAACATTTAAAAGTACTTCTAAATAACTTACGAAAATAATATCTTTCATATTTTACTAATTTAGGGGAAGTATTTGATTTCTAAAAAGGCTTATTTTTCGGATTAAGGTGTGATAACGTAGAGGGTAAGGTCTCGAAATGGTACTAGCATTGTCAAGTTTTAAGTTCGAGTTCTGGTGCTATTGAAGATCTGACATATAGAGGGGTAGATGATGCATGTTATATAAACAGTCATGAATTCTCAATTTAATATGGTATGTGGGCTCGCCTTGACTAAAAATCTTCCCGTTGGCGTGGTGAGGAAGAAAGGAGAGGAAGTGTCGCCAGCTCAAATGTCGTTCTCGCCAGTTTACCTTGGTTCAAAATTACGAGATCCATCGATATTAGCGACTTGTTTTGTTATTCGACATTTATAAACACTGACTCATTTGGCTTGGTGTGGAAATTTGTCCGATGGAATGGATTTCTCTAAATGAGATTGATGAGGCAGTCCTGAGGTTAATCTTGTTTATTGTACACTGAACATGAAGACACACAGACGGATTCACAAATAAACACACATAACACAAACACAAAGCACAAAACAAGCTGCAGCCGACTACATGTTGAAGCAGACAAATACAGAAGCGAAAGAGAGAGTGGTCCCCAGGAATCTCGGTATTTAAAGGCTTCTCAAATCACATGATCTGAGTGGGTGGATAGGTGTAGTTTAAAAGACTCTCGTTAGGCGGCGGGCTAATTTATTACTAAACGTTGGTCCCCTGAAGGGATGGACCATTGGTAGCTAAAAGTTATTTTAAAGGATTATATTACTGGGAATTATTACATTTCCCCCCTCCGCAAGACACGTGTGCGCGCTGGGGCCCTTAGTACACACCCATATCCTACAGAGATATTAATTTTAAAATTTAAATTTAGATTAATATTTATTTTTAAATTTCCCTTCACTTTAACACATGAAAATGATTTGGAACAAGGAGAATATGTGGTAAAAAACTATGAAACAAATATGCATTAGTAAATTATAAATATAAAATTGCACAAAACAAAAATATCAAAATAAGATTATTAAATACCTAAAATAAAATGAAAACCGAAACTAAATTTTAAAAATAATTGTAAATGACACACATCCTGTAAAAGTTTTAGTTGAAACAAATGAAGTTAGTTCTTTCTAGTTGCCTTGCCCAAGTTAGCTAGACTTTGCAAGGTTGAGACGTGTCCGGACACTTGAAGATGTAAATATGCTAGGTCAGAGGCTTCAGTAGAAGGATGTTGTACCTCGTTTGGAACATGTGGAACACCAATAGGCTTCCCTATGCACTGGGACGCAGAGTTTAAAGGTGAGCCATATATTGAAATGGAAGTTATCACAATATTGGGTTTTAAAAGACACTGGTATGTGAAAGAATTGTCTGTCGCAAATACTGCATGGAGATGATGGTTATGAAATAGTTATGTGCCACATTTCTAATATGAATTCACAAAAATACATTTTTAAAACACAGAAAAAATTAAAATATAAACTTTTTTTTTTTAAAACAGATCTAAAATTGCATATAAGAGCACTGAGGGTGGAAAGAGGCTGAAAAGAAACAAATTAGGATGACCCACGCCTTGCACAATCTTTAAGACAAGTTTTACTGCTTATCGTGTAAAGTTGCACAATAACTTCAAAAACAAATATCCTAAGACTGGAAATTGCAAGTCAACCGAAGAGATTTTTTTAAAAACTATTTATAATTTTATTTTATGTATTAACTTTACTAAGACAAAGGGTACGAGTTTGGAGGCAATAGTATATTGACAATCAAAGGTGTATTTATTCCCTTGAGGTGTATTTATTCCCACTATGCACAATCCTTACAAAACCCTTATTATTTATTCTTTCTTCTAAATGTAAACATTTGCTTATTTATTTTTATTTATTTATAATATTTTCTCAGCCTAAGTGCTCACAAAACCATTATTATTTTATACACATTAAAGTTGTTCATTTTCATATCAAATAAATTGTTAATTCTAAAAGTAAATCGAATAGAAACCAAAAATTCTTAAAACCACATTAAAGATATCAAATATAGTATCAACATAAAATTCTCAAAATAAAAATATCAAATCTTTGGTATTGATTCAGTAAAACACTGTAAAGTTATCAATTCTCATGTTAAATATCAAAACAAAAAATGATCATTATGAAATATATGCAGTTTATTTTCAAAACAAAACATAGCATTAAGTAAATTTAATCCGAAATTTCAAAAGGTAAAACCGAGATCCCTGGAAACGTTTTCAAAATGGTAATAACATTCACAATAATATATACGTAGAGTTGACTGCCCAATCAAGTAATTTAAATAAAATCGAAAAATGAAAATAATTTGTTACACATATATTGAAAAAACATTAGAATAAACCAAAAAACAGTACAATGGTGGTAGGGACCAAAGAATAATTTTAAAAAAATAAACGATGGGGGTATGACCCATAATATGGAAAGAAACTCTGGGGTAAAACCAGACACATAAAAAAATTTGCGGGGTAAGACCCGGCTTATAATAAAAAAAATGCTGGGTAAGACCAGGCTTTAAATGAAAAAAAATTATATTGGTACCACTACCCATACTACACCATTTCATATGGAAAACCCTAAAACTTAAATATTCTCAAAATATCTAAACCATAAATTAAAATCATTTCAAGATTTCGAATCAAAATAGATTATTAAATTTGCTTTCAAATTATTACGCATACTAATCACAAAATCTTTCTTAAACATTTTAAAATAAATTATTAATAACGAATGAGGAAAAATATATAATCAATTTAGAACTCCCAGATAATTTCAAATGTCAGAAGAAAAATGCACGGTTTATTGTATTGATGAAATCTTCAAACACACTAATCAAAAATCGCTGAGCGCATCATTTAACCTTTACGTTTCAAAACAAATACTTGTCGCACTTAAAAGGAAATATAATCAAATCTGGCTTTCAACACATTGAAGATAAAAACGTTTTCTTTTTTCACAATCTAGCGCACTTTGAAAATATAGATTGAAAATGATTTTTTTCCCCTTCTTTTTCACATATTTATGATGAATGAGCAAATCCACAGATTTTTTTCTTTCTGGTGCATATTATTGCAGATTATGAACATTAAGATTTTCAGACGAAACTCAAATGGGAAATATTTTCTGTAGACGGAGTATGAAAACGGGGAATCACCGCATGTTGAACGTTGTTCTTGTTGTAATCCCGTCAGGGCGTGGCAAGTAATTTCTTTCCCGCGTAGAACTAACCATCCTGCCGACTATTGTAATAGACGTGGCCGATGGAATGGATTTCTTTAAATGAGATTGATGAGGCAGTCCTGAGGTTAATCTTGTTTATTGTACACTGAACATGAAGACACACAGACGGATTCACAAATAAACACACATAACACAAACACAAAGCACAAAACAAGCTGCAGCCGACTACATGTTGAAGCAGAGAAATACAGAAGCGAAAGAGAGAGTGGTCCCAGGAATCTCGGTATTTAAAGGCTTCTCAAATCACATGATCTGAGTGGGTGGATAGGTGTAGTTTAAAAGACTCTCGTTAGGCGGCGGGCTAATTTATTACTAAAACGTTGGTCCCCTGAAGGGATGGACCATTGGTAGCTAAAAGTTATTTTAAAGGATTATATTACTGGGAATTATTACATATATATATATATATATATATATATATATAAGCATTATATATATATGTAATAATCCTCATTAATTATTCTTAATAACTTTTAATTACCTTTGGTCCATCCCTTTAGGACCAACGTTTTAGTAATAAGTTAATCCGCCGCCTAACGAGAGTATTTTAAACTACATCCATCCACCCACACAGATCACGTGATTTAAGCTGCCTATATATACCGAGACTCCTGGAGACCGCGCCCTCTTTCGCTTCTGTTTTGTGTTTCAACATGTAGTCGGCTGCATTGTGTTTGTGTGTGCTTAGATTGTGCCGTCCCTGTAATATTTTATGTGCTTAAGATGTGGAATAAATAGTTTTAATTAATCACCGGAATGCCTCGTCAATATCATCCAAAGAAACCATCAACAATAGAGATCATATTATTAAAGAAATCATGTCAACGGCCAACGTCGATTTCATAAGTCGGTAGGATTGTTAGTTGCGTGGGAAATAAAAATTATAAGTGAAAATTATTACAACCAAAATGATAACAACCGTCATCGACTAAAATAAAGAAGAAAGGAGAAAAATGTCTGTGTGTGTGGATGTATCCATTCATCGTACGATGTGCCAAAGTGTTCAACTACTACGTTTAAAAAACGGGAAATTTCCCGTCTCGTCTCCATTGCGTAAGAAGGAAAAAAAATCCATTGTAAAGCTTCAAGTCTGCATGTTTTGTAAGGATAAGAAATCTTCACAATCAAATATAACTTAAAGAGAAAATCAACCTACAATTCAATCAACAGTTCGATGCTCAAATGAAAAGAAATAATAAATCTTTCTAACCTTGAAGTGCGCGAGATATGTTTTTGGCAATATTTAGTTATGTGAAAAAGTGCAACTCAGCGATATTTTCATCATTGATAAGTTTTTCTTTTTACTCTTTGTCATTTTAATTATTTGTTTTTTCTCTAAATTGATTATATATTTTTCCTCATTCATTGTTAATGATTTATTTTAAAATGTTTAAGAAATATTTTGTTATTAGTATGCGTAATAATTTGAAAGCAAATTTAATAATCTATTTTGATTCAGAATCTTGCAATGATTTTAATTTATGGTTTAGATATTTTGAAAATATTTGTTTTAAAGTCTCCGATATGAAATGGTTTAGTATGGGGTAGTGGTACCAAAATATATATAGTTTCTTTATTTAAAGCCTGGTCTTACCCAGCATTTTTTTATTATAAGCCTGGTTATACCCCAGCAAATTTTTATGTGTCTGGTTTTACCCCAGAGTTTCTTTCAATATTATGGGTCTTACCCCCATCGTTTTTTTTTTAAATTATTCTTTGGTCCCTACCACCATTGCACTGTTATTATGGTTTATTCTAATGTTTTTTCAATATATGTGTAACAAATTATTTTCATTTTTCGATTGTATTTAAATTTCTTGATTGGGCAGTCAACTCTACGTATATATTATTGTGAATGTTATTACCATTTTGAAAACGTTTCCAGGGATCTCGGTTTTACCTTTTGAAATTTCGGGTTAAATTTACTTATGCTACATTTTGTTTTGAAGATAAAATGCATATATTTCATAATGATTATATTTGGATTTGATATTTAATATGATAATTGATAACTTTACAGTGTTTTACTGAATTAATACCAAAGTTTTGATATTTTTATTTTGAGAATTCTATGTTGATACAGTTTGATATATTTTTAATGTGGTTTAAGAATTTTTGGTTTCTATTCGATTTACTCTTTTTTAGAATGAACAATTTATTTGATATGAAAATGAACAACTTTAATGTGTTTGAAATAATAATGGTTTTGAGAGCACTTAGGCTGAGAAAATAGTAATAAATAAATAAGCAAATGTTTACATTTAGAATAAATAATAAGGGTTTTTGTAAGGATTGTGCATAGTGAGTACCTCAAGGGAATAAATACACCTTTGATTGTCAATAAACTATTGCCTCCAAACTTATACCTTTGTCATAGTAAAATTAATACATAAAAGAAAGTTATAAATAGTTTTTAAAAAAATCTCTTCGGTCGACTTGCAATTTCCAGTCTTGGGATATTTGTTTTTGAAGTTATTGTGCAACTTTACACGATAAGAAGTAAAACTTGTCTCAAAGATTGTGCAAGGCGTGGGTCATCCTAATTTGTTTCTTTTCACCCTCAGTGCTCTTATATACAATTTCATATAAATTTTTAAGAAATTATTTTTTTATATTTTAAGAATTAATATTTTTGAATTCATAACCAATATTAATAATGTGGTGGATGGTTGTTTCAAAATTTTTACACAATTTATACTTTGGCAAATCCTGGAATATTTTTATGTTAATGTTGAAGTGAAGAGAAATTTTTTTTAAATAATGATAACTTAAAAATTTAATTTTTTACTTAATATCTCTGTATGATACGGGTGTGGACCAAGGGCCCTGGTGCACACACACGTCTTGCGGAGGGGGGAAATGTAATAATCCCCATTAATTATTCTTAATAACTTTTAATTACCTTTGGTCCATCCCTTTAGGACCAACGTTTTAGTAATAAGTTAATCCGCCGCCTAACGAGAGTATTTTAAACTACATCCATCCACCCACACAGATCATGTGATTTGAGAAGCCTTTAAATACCGAGACTCCTGGAGACCGCGCCTTCTTTCGCTTCTGCTTTGTGTTTCAACATGTAGTCGGCTGCATTGTGTGCTTAGATTGTGCCGTCCCTGTAATATTTTATGTACTTAAGATGTGGAATAAATAGTTTTAATTAATCACCGGAATGCTTCGTCAATATCATCCAAAGAAACCATCAACAATAGAGATCATATTATTAAAGAAATCATGTCAACGGCCAACGTCGATTACACACACACACATATATATATATATATATATATATATATATATATATATATAACAGCTATGACGTAATAAAGAAGGTTGAGCAACTAAAGGTATTTTCAGTGCATGGATTCGATTTTGAAGACCTATTTAACTCTATCGAAATAGAAGATATGATTCAGATACTTACAGATGCATATGGGAAATATGGTTTAAATAATTGTATTGGTTTTGAAAAGTTCAATATACTAATTAGATTTGTAATACAGGAGAACTTCATTATTTTTGATAACAAACTTTACAAACAAATAAAGGGCTTGCCTCAGGGTGGCCCTGCAAGTAATAGTCTTGCTAACTTATATTTACACCATTATGAATCAGGTCGAAGAAATGATCCATCATGCCTTTTGTTGAGATATATAGATGATTTAATTGTTATTGGTCGAGACAGGGAATTTAAACCTAACATTGATTTTTATCCGGATTATTTAAAATTGATACAGACAAATTTTAACTCAAACAAAGTTGAATTCTTAGATTTAGATTTACATATCATTGACAACAAACTATATAGCAATATTTATGATAAAAGGGATGCATTTAACTTTAATGTTATAAAGATCCCAAACTTCAATAGTTGCATACACATATCAATATTTAGAAACATAATTTTAAATTTCTTGATGAGAAATAATAATTTAACTACACATAATATTGATAAGTTCAAGAACATTCATAAATTTTTATTTAATTGCATACAGAGTGATTATCCCATCAACTTCTTGAAATCATACATAGATCAAAAACATTTCTTAAAAATCTTTTTAAACTCATAAAAATTGGCAACTTGTGACAGATTCCACGATAGGTTTTGCGAAATGCACAGATCCACCACACAACATTAGGTCCACAAAGTCAGCTTGTTAGTGGTCCAGCTGTGAAGAATATGTGCATTCCACACACAGGTTACATTTTGATACACACACACACAGACCAACGTTTACATGACTATACTTTAAAATTATTAGTGACCAACCAAAATTTCTATGACCAATCAAAAAACTTTTTGAATGCAATCTGGCTTTCATCTAATATTACATATTTAAACTCGAAAGTAAGAATATTGATGTTTTGGGTTATAGCGTGGCATTAGTGGGAGTGATGAATAATGTAGGAGTTGTGATTGATGTAGGAGAAATGAAAAACTGTTGAGAAATTGGAATACCGTTCATCGATTTCATTTATTAATAGGATGATTTGGGGTGAGTTTTTTTTTTTAATTTTTTATTTATGTAATCTGTTTTGATGTTGAAAAGAATTTAATTTTTGAATGTACTACACTCTTGTTTTGAATTTTCAAACTTTTAAGGTTTTTTCATTCTATACAACCATTTCAAGGATCGGTGCATATTCTTTGATTTTTTTGTGGTTGTTTTATTATGCACTAAGGTGTTTCTGCATTTTAACATTTTTATGTTATATCCTTCAGAATGCAATGGCGAATAGTTTAATTTTTTTAAAGTATTAAACAGAGAAATATTTTTTAATTTTAAATTTTTAAAAGAAAAGTTTTTTTAAAATTTAAATTTTTAAATTTTTGTGAATTTGGATATTTTCAGATTAGTTTACCAAGTTGCAATAGGGGGAAGGTTGGCGCCATCAAACTTGTTTAACTCCACTTATCGGTCCTAAGTCCGAGGTTGCACTTGGATATTTTATAATTTTTATCTTATACAATTTTAATTTCGCTTGAAAACGTTGATATTCATTATTTTTATTCGCCATTGAAATTTTGAAATATGATGCTGTACTCTAGGTTTAATATGATTTGAGTATTTGCTTGGTTATATTAGTGTGAGGTATTTTGGATATATTTAAATACACACACACAACACACAAACACACACAACACACACACACACACACACACACACACACATATATATATATATATATATACCTTGTCAATGGATCGTGGGTTCTGAAAATACCGGTTCTCTTGCCAATGTCCACCTGGAATTATTCTAACTGGAAAAATGTTCAATGGGAAAATGCGACATTTTCCAACTGGACAATGTTTCCCAATGTCCAACTGGGAAAATATAATATTAACTACTTTAGTGCCACCGGCGTTTTTTCCATCTTACTTAACTCGCGCATTGTGGGCTTGGACATATTTTTTCGTCCTTCCATAATATATACGATTTTTTCTTTGCACTGCTATCAATAAAACTACTCCGCAGTCTTTGGAAGGCAATACAATGACTCAAAAAAGTTTCCATAGGATTTAGAGAAGGATTTACTTTTTTGTGTGCTCTTTCCTCCAATACACTGCATAATTACCCGCGCCTGTGTGAAAAAGCGTTGGCACTGGGAAGTGAATCGTGTTTTTTTTTTGGCCATTAAAGGGTTAATAAAACTCAAAATCAGTGCTTAAGATAAACCTAGAGACACTAAAGAGGCGATGATGAACAAGTAAAGTATTTGTACTAGTACTTTTCAAATATTTATATAAAAACGAATTATATATTAATCAATATACTATTTAATAATTATTTTAAAATTGACTAGTTAATAAAAATAATTCTAAATAACAATAATGCCCAAATAGAATTGATTTATAGAAATAATACTGGATTTTTGAAGTACCAAATATACTACACAAATTTTAGTATTTGAAATTACGATAAAATTTACGTTGAGGTGCACTGAGTAAATTATTTCCCGGATTCATAGAACTTTAGCGATAGAAAGCTTTGCTTCAATTTCAGAACAATATGAGTTGCTTATGCGTCATTCGAAGGTACACCATCAATATTTATTTGACGAATGCAGGGAATTGGAAAAGATTATGCTATTTTAATACCATGAACTATCAGTTGAGAAGGATGAACATAACGCGCTGACCACCTTTTGCACGTATTACTTTGAAATCTGTTGAAAACGTCTAACGATGCGCTATCGGCAAACAATGCTGTAATAGCAAACTAACTGAATCTGAATCTGAGTTAAAGAACAATAGCGGGATATTATTCATACAACGTATATAAGATATACTTCTTCATGTATTATTAAAACCAAGCCTGTTGCATATCGACGTATTTAAAAATCATAAATAAATAATAGGGATACCTGTGAAATTCCTTCTTAAACTTTTAATTTTACACATTCAACTAACGATATTCTAAATAAAAATAATGAGGAAAATACCTCTTAAATAAGTATATAATTTAAATAGATTATATAGAATTACAGATATTTTTAAAATCACTACCCACAATTAAAATATCAAAGAATTTATTGAGACATTAAATTTTTTT
>BMAO01020609.1:0-17080 GCA_019973975.1 Trichonephila clavata
GTTCTGTGAAAAATCCTTCACTTAATCCAGTTTTTGTTCATTACAAGTTGGAACATTTGCTACTCCCCCTGTTTTGTGAACCTGCTACCAGCACAGTTCTGTTTTCAGGAAAATAAACTAATTCTTTTGTTACTTGTTATACGTTTATAATATCAAAAGCAGAATGATCAGAAACAATTAACGATTAAAAATTGTACAATTAAAGCGAAAAAAGTTAAGTTTTTATAAGAAACCCAGAAGGAAAATTCGAAAGATATAAACCAAAAAAACATGTTAGGTCAGAAGAAACAGATGTTGTCTGACGACTCCCTGAAAAAGTCAACTAGAAGAGAACTCCTCCGTCTTCGCTGCAGGAGGAAAGTAGCATGAATATACCAACATCTGTTATTGTTGTTGGCGTGTCCTTCCTGCAGGGAAGGAATGAAAGTTGTCATTGCCTTTGAGACAGGTTGGACTTCTAAACGATAGATGGCGACACCACCTATTTCCATCTCCACAATTTTGGCATGGAACTGAAGGGGAGGGAACAATTCTACAGCCCCTGCACTCGTTGTTTCTGCTGCGATGGCCCACAAGACTTTCGGACCCGCTTATTTAACGAGCACGTACTCCGTCTATATTCGGTGGTATTTAGTGGCATCGGGCATCGAACCCCTCAGGTCTGGAGTCCGATGCTCTAACCACTAGGCTACCCACGCCCACCATCTGAAAAAGCCAACTGGAAGAAGATAGCAGCACCCCCATTTCACTGCAATCCTGATCGAAGGTCAAGCAGGTGCTAAAGGGAGGTCGAATCAGGGAAGATTTGACGTCCAAAGGAGAATCAATGAAAGCGGTATCAAGGAGGAGGCAAGGAGATTATTTAGAAATGACTGGAAAAGCGATTCGAGTAAGGTTCTAAAACTTACACAGCCGAGAAGACTTCAGGAAATACGGGTTTTCTTCGCTGGCCGAGAGTGCCTTTATCCTCAATCAGTTCCCCAGAAGAAGTAAGTATCCAAAGATCACCCAGTGTAGAGTCAATGCGCGGGGACTTAAGAGGGAATATTTACAGAAAATGCCAGGTTGTATTGTTTAGTTTGTTTCTTCAGACAGTCAGTCTGGCCATTTTTGCAGAAGGCCGAGTCCAGATTCATAATTAAATTTTGAGCAAAAATTAATCACTAAGATGGGTGCATTTTTCTGTAACTTCAAAAAATTGACTTTTGCATTAAATTTCTTCCAAATTTTGGAAAACATTGATTATTAGCAATTGTTTGGGTATGAATGAGACTTGTGTTGCAATCGAAGATTTCTGGAAATGTTTGTTTATTGTATATTATATTTGAAAATTGTATATACGCATTGAATGTTTGTATGAATATACACTTCTGGCCACCGTTAATGCAACGCTATGAAGGAAGCACGCAAATAACATGAAATTTACAACATACATTAGCGGAGGTGAGATATGCAAATGATTAGAATTTCAGCGCTGACACACATCACGCACGCCTCTGGTGCCACCTCAAAGCGCTATCTAAGGCTTGGAGATTTCGACGATTTCAAGTTCGGCAATTGTGTTTTTCTTGTGGTTTTTTCAAAAAAACGATCAGTAATGTCTCGTAGGAAACAGCAATCAGCTTTTGATCAAATATCCGAGTTCGACAGAAGAACGATAGTGGTCTACCGAGATTGTAGATTATCTTTCAGGGAAATCGGTAGTCGTGTTGGACGAAACCAAACAACTGTAATGCGGATATTTGACCGTTGGATGCATGAGGTTACGACGGACCAACGTGGTCGATCGCTTCCACCTCCGTGCAACACTTCACGTGAGGACAGGCAATTTGTGCGCATTGCAGTGACGATCGCTCAGTCACATCACGAACCATAGCACATCACATTAAGTCTGTAACGCATCATTCAGTCTCTAGGGGTACCATTCGATGCCGTTTACAGCACAGTGGTCTGTCCGCGAGACGTTCATTGCTTGGTCTACCTTTGACGCAGAACCACAGACGTCTCCGCTTCCAATGGCGCAATCAAAGAAGGATGTGGGTGGCAGAATGGAATGAAGTTGTCTTTACTGACGAGTCACGTATCTGTCTGCAACACCACGATGGTCTGTTTCGAGTCTGGATACACCGTGGAGAGAGGATGCTGATCAGCTGCGTTATGCACAGCCACACTGGTCCTGCACCGGGTATCATGTTTTGGGGCGGTATTGGATATCACCCTCGTACTCCTCTAGTACGCATTGCTAGTACTTTAAACAGCCAGCGCTACATCTCCGATGTGTTTTAGACAGTTGTCCTTCCTTACCTTCAGGGCTTGGCCGCAGCTATATTTCAACAGGATAATGCACGACCACACGTGACACGCATTGTCCAAAGATTCTTAGTCAATCACTAGAATGAATTGCTTCCCTGGCTGGGTCGCTTTCCGGATCTTTCACCGATAGAAAACATAAGGTCCATGGTTGCTCAAAGATTGACCCAGATTACACCCCCAGCTACCACACCAGATCAACTTTGGCAACGTGTAGAAGCTGCTTGGTCTTCTGTACCCGAAGAACACATCCAAAGTCTGTTTGAATCAATGCCGAGGCGTGTGACAGCGGTGATCTCCAACAATAGTGGCTACTGATTGGTTACAATGGTGGCTAATGATTCTGGCAGAAACCGCACTTTACAGATGACTATAAACTTAATCATTTGATACTAGGTCAACATGTCATGTTATCTACAAAATAAATTTTGGTGTTCTATGTCTTGTCTTTCTTGGTGTTACATTTACGGTGGCCAGCAGTTTATACAGTATCTAGTTTTGGACGCGGCGTAAGTTGGGACAAATAAACTTAACACTAACTTCTCAGCGGGAAGGTAAAGGGGGAGTTATTTTTCAAAAAAAACAGATTGTGTTTATAGAAGGAAATGTATACTTATATATATACAGATGTATCAACTCTATATATTTTGGATTTGATTAGTATAAGAAGTATATAAGTTTTGATTTGTTTAGCATTAGAAGTATAAGTATTTAAACTTGATTATAATCTTAGAAGTATATGAGTTTAGATTTGATTAGCATTAGAAGTATAAGTATTTAGTATTAGAATTATACGTATTTAGAATTTATTAGTACATGAAATATGTTTATGATTGATTGATGTTAAGAAATGTATGTATTTATGGTTAATTAATGCTGCAAATGTGTGTGTATTCATGCTTGATTACTATTAATTGTTCAGATGTAAACTATTGTTATGATTCGTTACTGATCATTTTTCCACTTCAGGGTGACATCCTGGAGTTTTGAAAAATAGTGTCATTTCTAAGTAGTGTGAGTAGTGTAGGAGGTTAACCCCTTAACGATCGGAAAATTTTGAAGAAAACTGTCCTAAAAAGACCTATTTATTCATTCAAAAAATTATATAAAACTAAGTACATGATCAATATATGTATTCATTTTTAATCTTCGGATTAATTTTTTGCTTGAAATACGAAATATAATTTTTTTAAGTAAAGCGGGTTGAAATCACTGAATGTTGAAGTTCTAACAAAGAGGAATTTTTTTTTAAAAACATGTATTTTGAACATTAAATTAATTTTATTACAATTTTGCACATTATACATAAATATTAGTAACTTTTTTGTGAGATAAAATTCAAAACATGAGATGCAAAGGACAAAATCACAAACTGTACATTAGTACCGAGTTTCCTTTGTGTATCTCTTATTGTTTTCATCTATTTTTGAACAATAAACTTTACATTCTCTTGATGGTTGCCACTTCTTATCAATTGGAGGTATATGTCTGATAAAATGTCTTTTAATCAAACAAAATTGGGGTTATTCTCCAAATTCGACCGGCCTCTTTTTGCAGTGGTTTCTGATAAAGAATAATTTTCAATAAGTGCATCTACTAAAAATAAACTAACATCACATGTAATTTTCGCCTCCTTGTTTTTTATAAATAAGGTACTAGTTCAAATTAGTTGATCTAACAAACAAACAAAATATTTTCTTATAGTACATCTTACCTCGTTTTCGAGCAATAGGGTAATCTCTATCAAATTGGTCTACAATGTCTACTGTTCCGATATTTTTATTGTAGTCAGTGACAAAAAAGTACTAAAAGTACAATCGGATTTACTACCTGTTTCTAACTGAATAATTTATACATTATTAAAAAAAAATTTTGTCAGTTTTTTTCCCCCTGAATGTTTACCTACGTGTTTTTACGAAGAGCGCAACTAAGAGAGAGAGAGAGAGAGAGTACTTGACCTAAGGTTAAAAAACCGTATCTCTAATATATATGTTTGTTATGCTGACATTTAGCTAAAAAATAAATAAATATCGCTAAACACGTTAAAAATAATCTGGTGCTGTCCTCTTGCGTATAGATTAAGAAAAAAACAACATTCCGGGCTTAAGAAATAGATTGTTTCAAGCTTTCATGAAAAAATAACTTTTCAACACTCCAGCCCAGAAATATCACTGGCAGGAGGAACAGAGAGGGAAATTTCACCCTGTGAATTTGACGGGAGCGAGAGGCAAGGAGTTAACAAAGTACATCGATGAAATAAAATAATTGGCATATTTTAGCAAATTGCATGAAAATAAATGAACTGAATGAACGAAAACCACTGCTTATAGATAAAAATGAAAATCTTGTATGGCAAATACATAAGCGTAGGTAAAGCCAGCAAAAAAAACTGGCTTTGTAAGTGCGTGTAAGTTTAGATGTATTTCGTTTGACATCACTCTTTGACGCATTTCTTGGAGTTATTTTAAAGCGATCGGTTCAATTCAAATTGTAACAGTATAAATGAGTATCCACCAGCGTTTAGATGATAGAGTGAGGTGGCAAATTGTGGGGAGGCTGGAAACAGGTCAATGTCAAGTCTAGATTTGTAGAGAGTTCGATGTAACCTCCAGCGTCGTGTGTAACTTATTGAAAAAGTTTCAGGATACTGAATTCATTGAGAAAAAGCCTGTGCAACGTCGTTCAAGAACCACGACGGACAGAGCAGATCGCCAATTGTCGATTATAGCGAGGCGTAACAGTGGGGCTACAGCTTCTCAGCTCTCTCATTACTTGTAAGCAACCACATGAACCCATGTAAGAAGAGTAATTGTTTCAAAAATGTTTCAGGATAGAGGGGTGTATGCAGAATACCTGCTGTTTGCGTCCCGCTCACGTCTTCGAAAAGGTGAGTCCATTTAGCATGGTGCATACACCATATAGATTGGAGAATGGATCAATGGGTTTCGCGATTCCAGTAATCCTTTTGGTAAAATAAATTTTTTATCTGTGATTTCAGTTTAAAATGCTGTTTGAACAGAGTACGGAATGTATGCTAATTAGAACTTCTAATAGAGAAAGCAGGTGAATGGTTAAGGGAACCGAGACGTTATTCACCTTCGGAAGATCAATTTTTTGTGTGTTTATCTTAAAAATAGTAAATTTAATGCTGATTCCAAACATGTATAGCATGTATAGGTTTAAAGCTTAATACCCGAGGAATTGCAGTTTTAAAATGTAAACAACAGATATGGTGGTTACAGCAAATGTCTTTGTAACTGGAGAAAAGTATATCTACAAACATTCCCTCACAAAACCAGTTCTTGTCAAGATAAAAACTTAATTGCAAACATATACAGAATTTTTTAAACATAAATTTAGAGACTTATCTGCAAAAGAAGTTTTGCTAAAATTTTTGCATGATCGTACCCAAAACCCAAATAAAAGCTTAAATAACTGTGTATGGAATCAAGTTCCTAAAAACACAATTGTGAGCACAAAAAAATTTTCAAATTGGTGTAATGGACGCAGTGATATGCTTTAATGAAGATGCACACGCAGGAACAAAAATATTAAGAGCTCTAAAACTAAATCTTTGGATAAGCACTTATGAAAGCCTTCGAAAAATTGACGAAGTTAGAATTTGTGAACCCGAGATGACAGTTTAAAAAGCCAGCAAATAGGCCGACTATTGAAAGACAAAATAAAAGGAAGAAGGATCCTTTAGAAGTGTTCATGCAAGGTGAATACAAACCTGGAATTATTTTAAATATCAAATTTTAGTAAGCTGTACCATTTTATTTAGTTTTTTTATATTACTCAAAATGTGTTTTTCTAGTTTTTAGGTAATCCGTAGAAAAATCTATCGATTATATTTTAGTGAAATTTGGTATGAACTTTTGTATAGTAATAATGAATTTAATGCTACTAATTTAATTCCAGAAATGTTAATATTTTTATTTTTACTGCCAATTTTCTAAAAAAAAAATGACCATTTTTATCAAAATTTTAAAAAATCACGATTTAATTTAAAAAAAAAAAAAAAAATTCTAAGCAATAAAATGTAAAAAAAAAAAAAAAAAAACTAGAGCATTTTTTAAATAAATGTACAATTTTGTAACTAAAACAGCATGATTTGTTCTTTTATATGTTATAAAAGGAAAACTACATGTACCTAATCAACACCATGTATAAGAAAGCACCTTTTGAAGTGTACTTTTTCAAATCTTTATATATTTCTAAAAATGTTGTACATCTTTAAAAATTTTGCGTTATAGTGTTTTAAGAAAAGTATGTAAAATGTGTGACACAATTTTTTGTTTATGGAGTCTTTTTGTTTTTGAAAATAATGTTCCTTCAAAATCGGAATTTTGCTTGCTTTGCGTCATCGAGAACGTCCCGATTCCCTTAATATTCGATATAGAAAAGTGAATAAAATAATGATCGGAGGACCTATAAATAATCAAGTTGGAACACATACAAAGATAAACCAAGTACTAGAGTCAAGAGTACTATAGTTTTAGATAAGTATGCTCATTTCTGTGATATTTAAAATAATCATACGGGACTGCGGGTTAAGTGTTATTAGTGCATTCTCCACTTAAGTCCTATGGTGTTATTAAGTGGAATAGCTAAAAATTGTGTTTGAATTACAATGTCTGACCTTCAGTCGAACCCCCCAACACCAGCGTCCACCTGGATGTTAAAGGGTGCATCGTGATATCATGTATACGCAAATATTTAAGGGTATTTTCCATTGGTAAAATTAATAAAATAATGAACGACCTTGAGCAGTTTGTGGACAAATTTATATTAAAAAAGTCAATGCAAATAAAAATATCTGATTATTTTCCAAAAACTCCGCATAAATGGTTCGATGTTCAAAAAAATAATTTTGTATTAATTTCCAATAAACTCTTGTTAGGATTTGTTTCATTGGTTTTTATGAAATACTTGCATTTATGCATATCTATGTAAGTAAAATAGTCGTCAGGGTGGCGTGATTGATTTGTCACTGTCCTTCGGCAAACAAGGTCCTGTGTTTGACCCCGGCCAAAGTCGGTGGATTTTAATGATGCAAAAAATCTACAGCGGCCATGTCGAATGAGTATACGTCGTGTGAAAGATCACTAGACTGTCTGTTTGGCTTGGTTGCTCACGGCAAGTTTAAGTCATAGAACAGGTTCGCATCGACAGAGGTCCAGTTCCTTTCTTTTGGGAGGAAACCGGGCTTCAAAATTACCGGCAGCGATTGGCTTCTGCCTGTATGGTGCCGCACTAAAAATAAATACATATTTTCGGGAAATGTACCTGGTCTGCTATTAGTAAAGCTCCACCACGCAACCCATTAGAAATAAAAAAAATGTAAATAACATGTGCTCTTTTTAACTTAATTTTGTTAAATATGTAAAGTCATTTTTATTGCAAAGTTCTATATCACAAAATTTTTAACACGAAAAAAAAAATTTTCATTCCTTTCAGTTTCGTATATATATATATATATATATATATATATATATTATATATTTTAAAAATATATACACAATAGTTATAAACCTAAGATAACTATTTATAGTCATGATAGAATAAAGTCTTAGCCACAGTAGTACTAAAGCAAACTCCTAGCCTTTGGAACCGGGATTGCAGATTTAAACCAAGTTTTGCGGCCAGCCAACCGTCCCCTGTATTTTCCAACACTCTGAGCCATAGGGAAAGTAAGAAATTTCTAGGGAAGTTTAGCTATTAATACAAATAAAACCATAATCTATTGATAAAACCATAATACTATAGCCTATAATATTTACTAGAATAATTACTGCAAATTAAAACAATTATAAAACGACTTACCACGTGAGTACAGCAAAACTATTTTCCCGGGCAACAGAAAGGTGAATATCAGTAACAAATAAAAGTAATAAGTTTTGATAAAATAAGATTAAGTCTATATATATGTATATATATATATATACATTTAAAAACTCTAAATTTTGTTTTAAAATTTTAGAAAATAAAAGTACAACTCATACATATACAAATTAATTTAAAATAAAATGTAATATTGTTAGTTTACTTCACTTGAGGCGACATCTATCGAATAACTGAACCGCTAATAACGTATTCCTTGTACTGTTGTTCTATTAGGAGTATAACATTTGATAAGGTTCGCAGGGTATCCATGTTCCTTACTATGTTTCTTAAAACTAATAAAGTTTAAATAAATATTGAATTTATCACTAACTAATACGTTATTACGATAAATACAATTGAAAACTATACTTCTATATATTGATATAGAAGTATCTATATATTGATATAAATTCGTATTCCAGTAAGACACTTTAAGGAAGTTGAAATTAAAATCATGCATCTTACCATAAATATTGCTATGTAATTTATAGTTCATAATATACAATGATACATACAAGTAATTAAATTTAACTGCATTAATTTTAATTATGTTTAAATAATTGAGATAAAAAGTAATATTGGGGTTAACATTATTATTTTTACCAAAAATAATGACGTCATTTATGTATCTATAATGTAATAATCATTTTATATATGTGTATAGGTTATAAAATTATTCTCATTTCATCACGGTGTTACATTTTAAATGCCCGTGTAGCGTATACATTTAGAGTAACAATAAACTTCAGATTTAACCTTTATGAATATATTTTTTTTATATTCTAGGGTAGGTGCTACTCAAAGTTTAATACAATTAAGTGAAATATGCAGTTGTGTATGATAATGGATGGAAGATGTTATATTCTGCATGGGATGGGTGATACATTGCCTTTATGGTTTTCCGTGTTTTACTGTTGCTGGAAACTATGCGAAATAAAAGATAAAATTAGACTTCCAACAACGGAGGCATTAATGGCTGACGTACAAGGGCAGGTTAACCTATCAGCCAGAACTCAATGAAATGTGTTTACTGTCTGTACCGCAGATGGTTGAGATAATACATTCGGTAAGATTGACGATAGCCACTGCGTAAATGCTAGTGGGAAGGATAGGACCATTGTCAGGTGCGGTGTTCCAGCCATAAAATATTGTCATCACTCTTTTGCATCATGGGAATGACATTCTTAATATTTCACACCATTTCACATGTTGCAATAGAACCATTGCTCAATGATATAGGGTGTTAGAATCCATCTTGGTGTCCTTTAAAAAATGCCATCGACCATATATCACAGACGATTCAGTTTGCATCTGTAAGGAATAAGAGTAATGTGAAAGAAAAGATGGCACAAAATCGGGATCTATGAAATATTTCCTTCTGATTATTCAGTGATACTTGAAGTGTATGAAGAAGGCGCCTACATGGAGACAACTCCAATCCAACCGCTTCTGTGAAACATACAAGTATTTGGCAGAATGACATCCTTTAGATTGCAATAGCACGCGCGCGCGCGCGTACAATGGTAGGTCCCTCTTCTGGTGCGTAACCATGCCACTACGACAGATTAACGGTTATGATGTGCTTCTGTCAATGACACTTATTTTAATTCACAAAATGTTAACCATCAAGATCACACCTGCCATCATATTGAAGAAAACAGCAAATGAAAGGTACTTTGCAAGTTATGATAAAAGTTTTTGGTCCCTAATCTACTCTAGCTTTCACCAATTTAACTTGTTTTGGACGTGGTTAGATGCCACATATATGTCCATCCAATATAATTTTCAAAAATAAAATTGCGGAAGTGGGTGGTGATTAATGTTAAGCCATCACTCAGACGAAGCATCCGTTTTCTCTCACTGACTCTATCCCTAGACGAGTCACTTCGTGTATCATGGATCACGATAATGCGACAATTTATTGAAAATACGTTATTGAGTTACGAGTATCATTCGAAATTAATAAAATGAGCATACCGTACTTTGAGTTGCTTTTTCTAAGACTGCTAATATACTTTATTTTTTTTTAGTACTTCTGGGTATCAAGTATTATGTTTAATATAAATATAAATATATTTGACGATTTTAAGCTTATTTATCAGTGGAATATTTAAGAATTTTTTAAAATAATTATTTATAACATTTGCTTTTAAGAAATCATCGTATTTTTTAATACTTCCTTGCAGTTTTAAGCAAATATTCTTGTAATAAAGATTCAATAATTTTAGATTTTTCTGAAATATTTATAATACGCTTAGGACAGATGTCCTGTAAATTGGTTTAAGATAATTTAACAATGCAAATAAAAAATCAAATTTATATTCACAGAGTGGAATATTAATTTGAAAAAAAAAGTAGAAATGCTGTAATACATAAATTCAACAGCATCGTTAAAGAAACATTTGAAAATCACAATCAAATCGTTAAAAACATTATTTTACTTCTTGTTTGTATCCATATAAAACATTCATCATTTTAAGAGAATTGAAGAATATTGCTTCTTATTTCCTTGTTTGATTAGTTGGAAACAGAAGGGTTCTGTGTTTCAAAATATATAAAACTTATAACCTCATATTAATATAAATATAAAACTATGCTTGTATATTTCTATATTTTTATTTACATGAAATTGCTGCCACGTCTAAATTTGTGCAAATTTAGTATTTATGAAAGAAAAGATTAAATAACTTAAAATATCTTAAAAAGTAATAATAGTATAACACCAGGAATGTATTTCATAAATTGGAACATATTGCTTTCAAATGTTTCAAGAGGACCGTTTAATTTAGGAGTTTTAGGTTTAATAAATCTTAAATTATTTCTAAAAAATACTTCCAAAAGTAAGAAAAATAAATTTGCCTTTTCCCATAATATATGTTTTATCATACATTTCAGAATTATTTATTAACTTTTGCGTGTTCTGTGTTTCCTTTTGAATTTTCTGAAAACATAAAATTAATGTACAAAACTGTTCTTCTTAAAATTCAATAAATTATTTTGTACTTTATTTTCTATGATTTATCACACATTACCCCAAAACTTACTCATCTTATAAATGTAACTTTGAAATCAATTCTTCTTTGCTATAGATCTTCCTAATTTGAAAGATATTTCGGTTGAATGAAAGTAAATTATATCGAAAGAAATTGCATAAATTACTGTACCTTAGATTCTAGAAAAAATGTTTTTGATGTTGAAAAAGTGAGTAATTTATGGTAACAATTTTACTGTTGAATGATATATTTTGATACCACAGGGAAGAAAACTGAAAGTATAAACAGAAATAATGAACTGTTTCGCATTTCTTATGTATTTGTCCTTTAGTATCCCCCCTTCTTTGTACGTATTTTCTATCAATTTATTCATTTTTATATAATATTTTATTCATTTGCTATGTTTAATTAATAATAACACAAATTAATAAATAAATAAACCATATTTTTTCTTTCTATAGATTTTATCCATGTTTTTTTCCATTATAGTTTTTTATAATGCGTTTTTCTATTTTTAAATTTATCTAAGCAGATTTGACAAAGCCTAAATTCAGATTACAAGCGGCAGACGATACATAGCAAAAAATGTAATTAGTATATTACATTTTTTAAAATTATTTTTCCCAAAATTCTAAATGATAAATATTTTTTTTGTTGATTACAACACATATTCATTTAATTTATACAAATAAATTACTTCTGAATTTTTGAGTAGCACGTAATTTTTTTTTTTTTATAATTATGCATATTTTCCAGTTTTTCTTCTTCCTTTTTGCGTAAAAGCAAGTAAATCTCATTTTGCACTCACATTTTTATTTTAATATTCAAATTATTAAAGTGAATAGAATAAGTACCTTAATTTAAATCTTTTCTACATTAAGGAGTCTCAGGGGTGTTAACCCTTTTTTTTCGAATTTTCGAAAAAAATATATGTTGTTCTTCATTTTTTTCTTAACATTTTGATACTAACCACGTGACAATACTCTAAAAACTTCAAAAGTTATTAAAAAAAATGCAAACAGCAATTCAGTCATAACAACTTTTAAATGGACACATGCAACGCCCACTTATTTTTGATTTATGCTTACGCTTCATTTTTCTGTTTTTAATAAGCCTCATGAAATATTTTAAGCGCTTGAGTTGATCAGAAGGAAGCCTGCAACTCAACACATTCATTCTGCTGTGTTTACTTTAGCACACGTTTTTTTAAAACACTTTTTTAAATCGAAGATATGTGTTGTTTTATACAAATAGAAATAGATTAATGGATACTCTGAAAAGATTATTGGGCAATCGCCTCCAAGAAAAGAAGATTTAAAGGAAATAAATATTTAAAGGTAAGTTACTCACATGTTGAAGTTATGAAAGATAGGAGGAAGTGTGCAGAAATGAAAAATACAAGTAAGTGTGCCGAAATAAAAAATGCTTCAAGTAAAATCTTTCAGGAATTCAGACTTAATTAAAGTCAAATCTTGTTAAGGTAAGTGAAAACTTCAAAGGATATCGTATTTTTGATTTTATTTCAACCTTTAGCTCTATTTTGTCAGTATCATGCTGTTTAAAATGTCATAAACCATTAACAATTAATGAAAAATCCACTCGTGGTTTATGTTCAAATTTTGAAATACATTGTAAAAACTGTGGGAGTATTTGTACTTTTTCAAGCTGTGAAAACACTGGGTATAAAAATAATGCTCCAGAAATTAACAGAAGATCTATTTTAGCAATGAGATGCATAGGCCAAGGTTTAGACTCATTAAAAACATTTTGTGTTGTAATGAGTCTTCCTAATCCTGTTAAACAAAAATCATATGATGTTATTAATAATAAACTTTCACTTCTTATGAAGGAAGTCGCCGAAGGATGCATGGACAGGTCAGCTGTCGAAGAAAATTCTTGGTCACCTGATAACATTTTAACGGTAAGTGGTGATGGGGACCTGGAAGACGGGAGGACCTTCATCGTTGATTGGAGTATGTACTCTAATAGGGGCCGAAACACGTAAGGTTTTGGAAAGGGATGTGTTGTCCTCATTTTGCAAAGGATGCAACAGTTATAAAAAGGTAAAGTTTGGTATCAAGTACAATAAATGGCAAAGAGCGCATAAGATTTCATGTAGAAAAAATTATTCTGGCTCTGCTAGTAAGATAGTGGTTGACGGAATGTTGAGGATTTTTAATTGATCAGAAAAGTTTCACAACCTGAAATATTCGAGCTACATAGGAGATGGCGACACAAAAACATTCAATGCCCTTTCTGAAAACAAGGCATATGACGATGACGACCTTATTCAGAAAATAGAATATGTAGGCCATGTGCAAAAGAGAATGGGTACAAGACTTAGGAGGCTTAAATTAGTATATGGTAAAAAGAAATTATCTGATAGTAAAACGATAGGCGGTAAAGGTAGGTTAACTGATAGTTTAATTGATAAGCTTGCGCATTACTATGGTAATGCTTTCGATGCAATTCTACTAGTGTAAAGGAAATGCGGAAAGCCATTTGGGCTGTTTGGGGTCATTCTTGCAGCACCGATGATGAACCGATGCACTGGTTTTGTACTACAAATCTAAATACATGGTGTAAGTATAATGCTGCAATTAATAAAAATTTACAAAATTATTAACACAAACCCTCAGTTGCGAAAGCTGTTCGAGATGTAATTAAGCATGTATGTGCAGACTTATCTCATATGGCACTCCTGAAGAAATGTTTAGGAGATAAGACACAGAATCCTAATCTAAGTTTAAATTCATTAATTTGGAAGTTTTGTCCTAAGACGATTGATTCTAGCCTTTAGATTGCAGAGATTGCTGCAAATCTCGCAACCAGCATATTTAATGATGAAAATCAAATACTTATTACTATTTTAGAGAAATTTGGCTTAAAAATTAATAAAAATGTTTTTGTGTTCCTGGCTGAACGTGACAATCGTCAAATCTTTACGTCAAGAAAGAGGAGCTTAGCATCATCGTTTGAAGCTCGCAGAGCCAAAAAATTAAAAAGAGTAAAGAAATTGAGCTGTTTCAGCAACAGGAAGGTATATCCTATGATCCTGGAGCGTTTTAGTATGTAAGTTTTAAAATTTATTTTCTCAAATTCAATTTAAAACTTTAAAGCCTTTTTTTTAGTTTGTGTTGTTTTCACGTACGCGCATTGCGTTTCAAAAACTATCATACTTTGATGCATAAAACTTTACAGAATTATAAACTCTATCATAATCTTTAAATCCTAGCTATTTATAGTATTACATATTTGTAATTTTTTGAAAAATTTCAAAAAAATTAAATTTTTAAATTTTTTTTTTAAAAATGTACTTTTTAATTTTTTAAAAATATTATTTTTTATTCTATTTATATAAAATCGCTACCATGTAATAAGGATATATTTGACTTCATAAATCAACTTATTACTAGTAATTAGAATTATTATTTCAGAAAATATCGTGCGCGTCGTAAAACTTACTATTTGTTTCTTACAAAAAATTTTCTTATATTTATGTGCTTATTATTTTTAAAATTATGATTATATTTTAGATATTTTATACTTCTTTAAAACTTTATTCCTTTATAAAAATGTGTAAAAGAATCAAATTATTTCATTTTAACCTCAAAGAATTATTTCTAGTCGAAAATTGTTCATATTTTTTGCTCTCGAAACATTTTTAACACTCTGTGACTCCTTAAACAAGTAAATCTTGCTTATTTTAGATGTAATGGTCAGATTTTTTATGCAACATTCATAATACCATTGTAAGGAATTCAAGTTTCAATGTGTTTCTTAGCTTTCGATATATTAACAATGAAGAGTATTATAAAACGAAATCCACAGCTGAATATTTTATTTAAATATTTTAATACGTTATAAAATGGAAATATATCATATGTGTAATGCAGATAAAAATTTGTGTACTATTTTTTTTTTAATTTCACGATTTTAGAAGCATTATATATAGAACAATTAAAGAATAAACCATCTGAATAAACGATAAGCATCTAATCAATTATTTAAATATTTTTACATTTCTCCTTCAGTAAAAAAAAGAAGGTAATAATTTTATAAAATCCACGGTTTACTCTACATTTAAAAGCATTACGCTAAAAAAGTACCTTTAATATGACATAAAATAAGTAACAAATATTTCAGTGACATAAAATTTTTTTAAAAAAATCATATTTTAGTAAAATTGCTCATCTTTAAGATTTCTAGATTCGTAACTTACGCTACAAAATTCCATTACTTGATAAAATATTTTTTTTCAGTAGTATTTCATTTATATTTTTATTCGATAGAGACATGTTAAGGAACAATATGTAATTGTATATTTTCTTGAATGTTATTGTAAGGTAAAGTTATTTAAGATAATATGAAAACAGAAGTAAAATTATACAGAAAGCTAATTTATGTTATAGCTGAATTAATTACTTTCCCTTATCAAAATCTAGATGCTATTTACTGTTAAATAACTGAGTTTTCTTAAATGTTGTATTTAGCCAGAAATTTAAACACTGTAAAAGTGTTAATATCCTTGGCTTGTTTATTTCAGATTATTTTTTAGTCGATCAAAACTTATATGTTTTTAACCTTGCAAAACAACATAACATTTATATTGTTTCAGTAAGAGTCAAAATATAATTGAAATTGAAAATCATTAATACCGACTCCAATTCAAATTCTAGCAATATGGAAACTTATGATTATCCTTTCGAAGTCAGCAAAAAACATATTGTTTTGAATATCTAGAATTTTGAATATACAATGTGATAAAAACTAACTTTCAGTTATTGTAATGTAATTTGATGCTCAATATAATACATAGATTTTAAGTGTAGTGTTGATTACAGAAAGTAAAAATATGAATAAGATGTCAAAACTGAAATTGAAACATAAAAAAAATCTTGATTTATCTAAAATAATACGAGATCATTAAGGAAATAACCATCATAAAAAAGTATAAAAAAATCATTTTTCCCAAAAATTATCCAAACTGAGAATTAATTCTCTGAAAAATATTATTTTTTTAGAAAATGCACTTGTGTGTGAATTATATTCTGAAAATAAATTAAATGGATAATTTAAAAAGGGAATTAAATAAATCACAATCCATAATACGAGAAATATATTATAACTCCTTTTAGAAGAAAATGTCATTAAGTATGGATTAATCAAGGTAGAGATATACAGTTTTTTCTATCAGTTTATACATCTTTGTTATTGACTCCGTAATTACAAATAGCTTTGCTGAGACTTTGTTACCAATAAGATGCCCTGAGGAACATGTTATACGGGACATATATGACAGTTCTATGAAGAGAATAAATATTATTTCCACTCCTTCCAGTCGCGGGCTTTTTTTCTCCTGCATCTTTTTCTTCTTCCTTTCCATCTCCAGAGAGTAATAGATCCAAGCAAAGAAAAAAAGAGGAAAGAGGGGGTGGGGGTGGAAATTATTCTAGAAAAAAACTGGCTTTTATATATATCTATATATAGGAGGTCATTAATATTAGAGGATCATACTGTTTTATAAAAATAGTATTTATGTGTCCTAAGTTAAAAAAAAATCAATCAAATCTTTGTAAGACGAAACAGAAATACATATGACATATAATAAATAAATCAAAAATCAACTGTAGTATTATCTTCTACATTTCTATTCACACGCAGATAATGTAGCATTGAACAAAAATTACGTTCCTGTGAATTTATTGGTATAAAAAAATACCTGAAATCACTAGACGGTCTGTTTTGGAAATGCGATATATAGGCCAATAATTGTCTTCTCTCCAGACGTTCTCTTACGTGCTTGCCAAATCCAGTGTCTCAGAAAGCTCACGACAGAATTAATGCTAAGATAGCAGATGTAAGTGAAGCGCTTTCAAATGCATCGATGA
>BMAO01020610.1:0-17564 GCA_019973975.1 Trichonephila clavata
TATTGCTTTATAAAAATAAAAAATATTTAGCAGGTAGAAGATTAATTATTTTTTCTCACATGCACGAGTCTTTCTTTCTTTTCCATTTTCAGAAAAACTAGACTATTGTTCATATTATGGTAAGAAATAGCTGACGCATCCAACCCACCCTTTCACACACAAGGAGAGAGAACACTTTTTTGTTTGTTTTATTTCTATTAACCGCAAGTGTATTAGGTTAATAGAAATTGGGGGGGGGGGTGCACCTTAATCTTTAAGTCGCTAAATCTGGAATTAGCCGCCAAATCTGGAAATGACATTTGGAATTGGTCACCAAATCTGAAAATGGTATATGCAACAAATCGTCAAATCTGGTAGTGGTATATGAAATTAGTCGCCAAATCAGGATATCGTTATTCCAGATGTCCTGTTTAGGGCAATGGAACAAATTTCTGAAATTATTGTATTGTCATCGATCCTTGACAAGTGTGCAAAATTTCGAATTAATCTGACTTTTTAAAGAGGGTAAAAATCGAGTTCCAAGATTCCTTTACATACAAGTGAAACTTATAAAAGCGTATTAATATTAAAAAAATGGCTCTACTTCGTCGAAAATGTGACGTATAAAATATGTTGCTCTCTGAGGTATAGTGAAGCCAGAATATATTAATTTTTCAGAATTATTCATTTTTCATAGGACCTAATCCGGATCCTCTTCTCTAACATTAACCGAAGATAACCTTAAACTGAGGTCTGTCAAATTAACAACCGTCATTCGATCTTCTGATTGAACTGGGTCTACAAACTTAATTTCTTCTTGCTCTTGCATTTCTATGAGCTCATCCATTTTAAAGTCCTGATTGTGGGAATCCAGCAGTTCCTGAACGTCATCACTATCCAATTCTGAATTTATTTCCCCTCAGGGGGCTCACCTTCTTTAGGTGAGTAAGGGTGTCACAATCCCGAGGTGCCCTAGTGATCTTTTCCTTTTCCCACGGGGTTTACTGTCTTTGGTAAGCATGGGCTTCACGAACCCGGGGTACCCTAGTGATCCTTCTCTATTTTAGACCCTCTTTCTTGTCATTCAATTCATTCTTTCTTTCTCTTCCCGTCTAGACCACAGATATTAAAACAAATGTTTGGCGCAGTACAGCCGATATCGACTCTTGCGCCAATAAACCCCAAAATCAAAATCTTCAGGCACCTGCTTGAGTTTTAATGATGGAAAAAAATCCAATAAATAATAGTTCAAAAAAACTAAAAAACACCCTTTTATAGTTAATCAAAGTTGTAACTTAATCTTTTAACCGCCAAATCTGGAAAATGGATCTGAAATTAGTCGCCAGGTGAGGGGTGAGATCTGAAAATGGGAAATCAGGACTAAGAAACAAAATTATTAAATTATTGTACTGTCATCGGTCCTGGACAAGTGAGCAAAATTTCGAATTGATCTGACCTTTTAAAGTGGGTAAAAATTGAGTTCAAAGATTCCGCTACATACAAGTGAAGCTTATAAAAGGGTGTTAAAAAAAAACACGAATCGACGAGTCTTGAAAATTGCGAACTCCGAATTCACTAAATTGGGGTAGCGTAAGTCGAGGTATTACTGTATGTTTTATGTATTCTTTATTAATAATTTAGAAATGATAAATGTAAATATAAGGTCATCTTCGAACCTGTGTGCAACATTTCCTGATTATTAATACCTCACTTTCTTCAATTCCTTTCCTTAAAAAAAAAAATGCATACAAAAAATTACATATTCGAACTTACATTTTCTAAAAATGGAAAAAAGGTCAATCCTATCAAAAACTCATCTCATATAATCCCCATGTAAGTCAAGATCACGATCTAACCTTTTAAGCAAATATCTCCCCTATTTCTACAAACTAAATACCCCAAAATGCTGTTAATCCAATTATGCACGAGGAAGAAAGTAAACTTTATTGCAAACGAATGTTAATTATTTTTGATGAACAAGGATTCATATTTGCTTTCGTTTCTTCTTTTAACTTCTACCAGTTGGAATGAAGTAATTAAAGTTCATAATCGTCTAAAGGAAGTAGCGTGGTTATTACCATTTATATTGTTTTCCTTGATCTTGAACTTAACACGAGTGAAGATGCGTTCCCCTTTTTCTTGAACTCTTGACAAGTAACCTCTGTATTATTACAACAAATTAACACAAACCTTGTTGAGTTCATGGTTGAAGATAACTTTTCCCCTGCTGCTGGCTTTTTTTTAACACAGTACGATCATTTCAACGGTGATTCTAAAGGGGGTGGGGGTATGCCTTGTCTTTTAAGTTGACTTTATCTTAATTAAAATAATTTAGCAGAATAATTATGCTAAAAAAACACATCTGAATCTGAATCTGTTTCTATTTTGCCATAAAAGACAGTAGATCTAGAGGCAAAGTCATGAGCGGAATCGAATAAAACAATGGGGGGATTCAGCACTTTATATAAATGGCTTCAAAGAGTTTACCTATGTGGTTATCCTTTTCATCTGACCTATTTAAAGTAATAACGTCAACAACGGTCTGTAGTGTATCTATAGAAAAAACATTGTAAAAAAAAATGAGAAATATAAAATATCCAAGAATTGTGAGGACCATCTAGAACTGGGGAACAGGGGTATCAAGGGTGTTAATTTTTTATGGAGGGCTGAAAATATAAACAATATTCAAATACATATAACTCTTTTAAATTAAAATTAAATAATTCGAAACTTTTACACATTAATAAAAAAGGAATGAGGCTTCAGAAATGTTTAAAATATAATCATAATTTTAAAAATTATGAGCATACGAAAATAAGAAATTTTTTTATAAGAAATATTAATTAAGTTTTATTGCGCGCACGCTATTTTCTAAAATAGTAGCCTTTGATGCATAAAACTCTATAGAATTATAAAATGTATCATACACTTTAAGCCCTAGTAAATTAAGAATAATATGTCTTTTGTATTTCAAAATATTTGAAAAATATTGAAAAAAAAATTTAAAAAATTTGAAAATATAATTTTTTTATTTTTTAAAAAATATAATTTATTATTCTATTTATTTAAATTTACTACGGTGTAATATGGATGCATTTAACTTTATAAATCAACTTATTGCTAGTAATTAAAGCTAATACTTTTGAAAATAGCATGCGCGCAGTAAAACTTAATTAATATTTCTTATGAAAAAATTCCTTATTTTCATATGCTTATAATTTTTATTGTATTTTGCTGTATACTCTACTATTGGTAAATTATACTATTGTATTAGTTATACACAACCAAAGGGTGCATCTATCTTTGCAACGCTATTTAACGTAATTAATTTGTAATAACCTACAGAATAATTATCGACTGTATATTTAACTGATTTAAGAACAAAATAGATTACTTTTAAATTAAAAAGTGCTTTAAAATGATAGTTGAAAAGGTATTCAATCAAACATTATTCAATAATAAAATATTTTATGTGGATGAATCATTGTAATTATTTAGAATAGCGAGGAAAATTACTCAAAAGTTTTGGCAAGTCCAAACGATTATTGAATTACCGCCATGATACCGGAAGTCAATAATCTACATACGAGGGTCTATGTATATGTATTTATAAATATTTATGTATTTTATTACAGTGGCGTACATTGACTTCTTTTACGAGGGCCACTCTGAAATTTTTGGGACAGATACTTCTAGGCTTTTAAAGTTATACTTACAAAATTTTAGAAGTGTTCAAAGTAGTCTCCTCCAGCATCAATGCACTTTTATAGACGAATTTTCTCTAGATTATAAATGCCTCAAACCATTCATTTCTTGGAATTGATGGGAAAAAATGCATTTATAGCCACATCAATCTCCTCTTCTGAATGAAAACAACGTCCTCATTAATTCTTTTTTACATTAAAAAATAACCAAAACTCACACATAGCTTGATCCAGAGAATAAGGCGGATGCTCTATCGCTTTAATTTGTTTTTGATTAAGAAACTCAACTATTAATCTGGCTGTATGGACAGATGCATTGTCATGGTGAAGCATTAGTCCCCTAACATTCACTTCTTGGAGAATTTCTGGAAGACATTTAGTGGTATACCAGTTTGTTGTTACTGTCTTCTGTCCTTTCAACTTGATGGTTTTGACCGACCCCGTACTTCTGAAGCAAACAGAATACATTACTTTTTTCATTGCTCGTTGGCTTTTCGCCATTGTTGGCGTGGGATCATCTTTAAAGACCCATACTTTACTTTCTTGACGTGTTGGAACGTCAAAAAAAGGCCTGTACGTTTCATCCCCCATTACAATTTCAGAAATGACGCGGTGGCCCCTATTATTTTGCAATTTAAGGGTTTCCTAACTGATTCTGACACGCTCCTCTTTTTCGTGCTCAGATTAGGGTGAACCCAACGGCAAATTTATTTTTCATATGCCATTCTTCATGAATAATTTTATGTATAGCTGCGGATCCAATGTTAAGTTCCTTATGTATCATTTAGTAGATACAGTGATTTTCCTCCAATAATGTTTTTCGTATGGTAGGCACATTATCCGGGACTACTGCCGACCGCGACCTTTCTGTATGACCTTCATCCTGAAAAGAATTGAGACCACTGCGAAATTCTTTAAACCATCTGAATACAATACATGACATGGAGATTCATCACCAAATGCTAATTGCAGCCGTTGGAAGCTTTCCTCTTGATTTAATCCAGCTTTAAAATCATAGAAAATCATAGCACGATAATGTTCTCGCGTCAACTCCATTTTCTCTTCTAAAATTTATTCTACGCTAAACAACATAGAATTAAGTCGGAAAAAAGTCGTCTTCTGTGTTAAAATACTTTGTATTATAAAATTAAAGCGTTAATTTTTTTTTTTTTTTTTTTTTTTTGTACCATTTGTTTGCGCGTATCTTAAAAATTCCAGAGTTACCCCCGTACAAAAAAACAAAAAAAAAAAAAAACTGTTCAGATTGTTTTTCTCGGTTACGTAACACATGTGTTTATATGTTAATATTGCATTATTTTTTAATGAACCATTTCTGAATAATGAAATAAAAAAAGATTAGCAGTTAAGAGCTAAATTGTTTCACATAGATTCTAAAACTAATAAATATTTGGGAAAATTTATTTTCATAAATAATATTTTATAAATGGATAAGAATTTGCGAGGTTTAAATTGCTCCAAATTTTCCTAGCATTTCCTGCCAGCAAATTTTTCAGTTACCACTGCACGAGTAATTGGATTATCAGAAGGTTTTAAGGTATCAGACTACCCTAAAAATATGAATGCCGAAAAACATTGTTTAAACCTGTATTCCTGGTTCCTAAGGCTAGGAGTTTGCTCTAGTATTTCTGTGTCTAAATTTATTATATCATGACTATAGTTATCTTAGGTATATAACTATTTTTTGTATATTTTTGAAATATATATTGTAACGAATTTTGTATAAAATAGCGAAAATAATTTGTAGTTGGATGTGCAATTTATATTACTCTATGTTATGTATTTATTGTAATATTCGCAAGCAACGTCATCCCTTACGTTATACTGGCGATTCAATGGGAACTTGGTGCTAGAGACAAGTCGGAGTAATTTGTGAAGTAGTTCTTCACTAGTACCCTTCTAAATTTATAAAAAGTTACCTAACAGTTAAATAAATATGTTATATTAGTGGTACAGTTTATCGATATATGGCGCCGCAAGCTAAGTAAATTAACAATATTATATTTTATTTAAAATTATTTGTATATGTCTGGGTGGTACTTTTATTTCCTATAAATTTTAAAACAAATATAGAGTTTTTAAATGTGTACATATAAATAGTATTAATGTTATTTTATCAAAACTTAATAATTTTATGCGTTACTGTTAGTCCATTGCCCAGGAATATGTTTTGTAGCACTCACGTGGTACGTCTTTATCTAATAGTTTTAACTTTGATTTTAAAATATTTTAGTAATTATTACAGGCTATAATATTATCGTTTTACATTAATAGATTATGGTTTTATTTATAATGATAGTTAAACTTCTCTAGAAATTTCTTGCTTTCCCTATGGCCCAGAGTATTGGCAAATTCAGGTGAAGGTTGGCTGGCCGAAAAACATTGTTTAAACCTGCATTCCTGGTTCCTAAGGCTAGGAGTTTGCTCTAGTATTTCTGTGGCTAAATCTATTCTATCATGACTATAGTTATCTTAGGTATATAACTATTTTTTTGCATATTTTTGTAATATATATATACATATATTAAAGTAAATAAATAAAAAAAAACTATGTATTGGAATTTTTCAAAACTTAAAGAACTCTTATTTTTTGTTTTAAACATATATACACATTAAAATCCACAAATTTATATTAATGTTGAAATTCTTTGATTGTTTATTTGATCAGGGGAGTAATCCATTTTTTAATATTTAGGCACAAGGATGGCCTTTCATATAATTAATTTTAATAGGGCTTAAAATATTATAAAGTCTTAAATCCAGTGCCGGTTTATCCATTGGGCTCTTGGGTTGGACGCCCTGGGTCCCGAATAATAAATTTCGATCCTCCACCGCCAAAGGGTTGTGTACCTTCTAGGTCCAGGGCCCTATATGAGCTTCAATAGGAACTGCTTGGACCCTGTGAAACTTAATGATGACTTACAAAGAAGATTAGTTTGCATTATTATTGCATTTTGGGAACTTTCTTCTCTTGATTTATTTGAGCATGCAAAATTTTATACACAATTATAACGAAAAGAAGCTTTATTATGCAACAAACATCAAGCATAATTAAAAATTAAAATGTATTGAGTATTATTTTCGATTACAAATGTAAAGCAAATAACAAATTCTCCGGCCAACAAAAAAAAATACAAAAATAATTGTTAGAATAAAATAAGTATACAAACTTCTAATAATCATGCAGTATTATTGACAAATCACAAATTTATTATTCAATAACTGGCAAAAAAAAACCCAATTTTTGTTGCAAAAATTATGTTATACATTACATTAGTTTCCTTTTAAGAAATGATAAAAGATTGTAGATCCGTCATATTTCTTGAGTCAAATTTAATACACAATGCATGAAAAAAATGAATAAAACTGAGTATAATTTTTTTTCAGTGCTGCCATCTAGTAATAGTAAAACATAAAAATATAAAATGAAATTCTATTGTAATGAATTCTTAAAATGTTTTATTTGGGGGAATTTATTTGAGAAAAATCAAACACGTATTCTAATGCTTCAGATTTTCATCCAAAAATTTTAATACCATTTATGAAAATTCATATCTTGTAAATTTCATTCTTACACAAAAAATATTTTCACACTTTTATATTAGTTGAATGACTTCTAGGTTTCGTATTCATTTGTGCTGCCATCTATGTTTCTCAAAGCTAAAAAATTGCTTTTGAATTAATGTGATATCTATTGAAGAGTTCAATAATAATAATAAATAAATAATTTATAAAATAACTCATATTTGTTTTTTCTTTTGAAAACTAATATGGAGAAAGTTCAGTTGAGAAACTTTACGAGCATTTCAAGAAAATAAAAATTCGATGACGAAGAAATGCGCTCAACTGTTTTCTGATTCAAATAATTTTACCTGCACCTTGAAAAATAGCATTCTGTCGCTGAAGTTTTAAATTAAGCAAATAGTACGGTAGAGTTAAAAAAATATATTAAAATTTATAGAAAGCAAATACAAAAGTATTTGTAGTCATGAATTTTTTTTTTCTGTTTGCTTTATAATTTACAATAAGACCATTTAAAACGGGAAGTAATTTGTATTGAAAATGTATACGGAATTTAATTTCTCATTAACTTTTATTTTCATTCCGAATAATGTATCTAAGCAGTTTGAGTCCGAACAAACAATATTATTTGAGTTCTTAAAAAACGTATCCAAGATTATGGATATTTTAATGTAATGATAATTTTATGATTAACGAAGAAATGCTATATTTATACTAAATGCAGTTCGTGTGAGAAAAAAAAAGCAAGCACATATCCAAGTTACTAAATATAATGCACGGGTAGGTGACACTTCGATCATAAATTAATGTTATTGATGAGTTAATCATATTTAAAAATTAGGTTAGTTGAATTTTTTTAATATTAAATGCAATAATTTTTTTGACGGCCTTTACAGAAAGTGCCTGTAACATGTTGATCTACTTTAAATAGTATTTTGAGATATATTTTTCGAAGTATGCGTTTTGAATGGGGTTCCACGAAAAAATTTTTAGTTCTAGGGGTTCTACGAAAGCCCTTTCAAGTTCTAGGGCATGCTTGTCTAAAGTGCGGCCCAAAAGCTTTTAAAATGCGGCTCAAACGCAAATTATGAAAATATTTCGATTTACACATTTTTATTAAAAAAAAATGAATGCACAAAATTTGCAGCATTAATTTTCAACTTAATTGAAGAGTTTGAAAGTAGATTTCAAGATTTTCGAAAAAATGAAGAGTATTTCAATATATTTACTACCCCGTTTTTTCTAGAAATAAATAAATTAACTTCAAATCTTCAAATGGAATGTATTGAACTGCAAAGTAACATTCAACTAAAAGAAAATTTTGGGAATGTTTCTATACTGGAGCTTTATGAAGATTACCAACTCCGCGATAAATATCCTCATTTTCGCACTCATGCTTTATTTATGTCCTCGCCTTTTGGCAGGGCTTATATTTGTGAACAATTATTTTCTAAGAATGAAGCATACAAAAAACAAAAATAGGACAAAGATCACCGACAAACATCTTGAAAATGCATTAAGAATTGCAACTTCGTCTATTGAACCCGATATCGATTTGCTTGTTCAACACGAATGCAAATTCATTCATCTCCTTAACTTGATTTTTTTCCATCTTAATGAAATCCAAACTAAATGAAACGAAACTTTTAAAAATTTTAAATAAATGTGTACCTTTTCATGTCTAATTCAAATTTTAAAAAATTATAGTAAACATGAGTTAATTTATTTTAATAAAACTACATAGAGTTAAAAAAAAATTATTTTAATTTGTTAAAAAAGATCTTGCATGTGCGGCCCAGAAAAAAAAATATTATTTTTACAATGCAGACCACAAGCGGTCATAGTTTAAGCACTCATGTTCTAGGGGTTCCATGAGTTGAAAAAGTTTGAAGACCACTAGCCTAGGTCTACCACCATACATCATCATTACTTACATCATACAGTGGGTCTCGGTGGTCAAGTACCTGGGCTTACACTTAGATAGCCGCTTAACTTACAAGAAGCATATTGACTATATTCCAGAAAAGTTCTGGAATAGAATTCATTTGGCCTCCTCTCTCGTTGGGAGGGGGTCACCACTATCTCTAGAAAATAAAGTAATTTTATACAAGGGAATTTTGCGCCCAGTAATAACTTATGCTTCCCCCATCTGGGGGGCTGCAGCCACCACTCACATGAAGAAAATTCAAGTCGTACAAAATAAACTGCTCCGCATCATAACGAACGCACCTTAGTACGTTCCAAATGATGTGTTACACAACTATCTACACATGAAGCCGATATCTAACTACATCACTGAACTATCTAGAAATATTTTTCTCTCCATCGAAACACACGACAACCCCATCATCAGAGCACAAACACTTTTCACGTATCCACACCCTAAAATTAATTATGCATACTCTAGCACGAAGTGGAGAAATCCGCTCCGCCCACCCTAACACAACAAACAACTCATTCATACACTTGTAACTTCTCACACTAGCTTCCCGCTGCATCCTGACAGGTGGTGAGAGGGGAACAGTCACTTAAGCCGCTCCTTTCTTCGATTGCTGTCGCAATCCTCCGTTTTTCCTTCCTTGCGCTTCCTCCATATTTCTCCCCGTTTCGTCCGCTCTGCGGGTCACCTCCGCTTGGGAGCCACTTCCTTCGCCCCCCACGCCGGGGGCCACTTGATTTGTTCATTTCCTTCATGGTTTTTCTGTTTCGCCCAACTTGGGTAAAAGCGCTGCGCGCTGAGGCCCGCGTATATCTAATTTCAGTTCAGTCATCATTACTCGTGCAGTAAATAGGCGGCAGTCGGGCGAGCCGGTTTGTGCAATTGCAAGTCGTGCACATTTGTTTCGTGTTATTGCTATGTACTGTCTACTTTTAAGTGCCATAGGTGGGGCCTACTTTTGCGAAGAAGCCCAGGGCCTCAAGAAGTCGTAAGACATCCCTGTCCTTTAACATTAACGTCGTCATCATTTTCTGGCATTCAGGTTTTTTCGACCTGAAAGGGTGTAATCAAGTTATCCGTACTGCCGTTTTAACGAGTGCTGAGTTTTCGGGACTCTACGGAACAAGGAAATTTATAATTCTTCTGCACCAGCACCATACCTACATCAATCACCATTTATCAACAGAGCGAAAAGAAATAAAGAGATTTTTCTGTTAAAAGAACTATCTTGCTTGTTGTTGCAAAAGTCGGGAAACTACTAATCAAGTGAATTCTTTTCTTTTGATTGCGTTTTTTAAGGCGATTATCCAGATTTGAGATAAGATACAAAACTCCATGGGAGGTGACAGGAGGCTAGAAAGTTCCAGGATCATTATCAATTCACGAATCCATTTCTAAAGTTCCTTTACCTTGAATACCTTTTTTCAAGGTCAAAACATCTGTTCAAACACAGTCGACTCTCGATAATTCGAAGTTGAAGGGACAAATGAAAAACTTCGAATTATCAAGAGTCAGAATTATGAAGAGGGTAGGAAAAAATTCCCAAAATACACAAACAAAAAATTTTTTTCTAGCACATTTAAATTTGAAAACTAGGCAATAAAACAACAATTGTACCCAAGTATAAAATTATTTTAAAGTATTTTTTAAAAAGTTTATATTATATACAGTATAAATATTATGCAGAAGTTAAAAGTCCTGTGTATTAAAAGTATACATTTTGTTTTTAAAACAACTATTGAAAGAGTACATACTGTACATAATTAATTTTTTTTGACAAAAAAAAACCTGCTATCTTTTTTTTTCTTTTGCTTTATAGCATTCAGCAAACGTTGCTAATAGATTTTTGTAGAATAAATGAAGCTTGAAAAACGTTCGCATCAACATGATTTTGAAGGTAAAAGTTGCGTAGTTTGTTTAGTGACATTTTAGCTTCTGTCAGAGCTATCCGAGTCAATTTCAGTGGTCATCAAAGGGGCTACGTTACAGGGGAAACAATACAACGCAAAACGTGTAAGCTCCAACCTGTTTACTACAGGATTCTACATTATAGTGAGTGTTAAAATTGTCGAGAATTTTATTATATCTCTTCGAATTACTGTGTATTGTATTCTGTACCAGCCTCAGATTTTCTTCGAAATATTGAGTCTACCAAAACATATTGTTTTAGTTTGAAATATCAATAGTTTTTGTAGGGGCTGAGCATATACTTCGAATTAGCGAGAGATTCGTATTATCGAAGGTTTGAATTAATGTGAGTCGACTGTAGTTGAATCCCTTTAACTGATAGCCGAATCTGGAGCTTTTAACTTACAACGTCGTATCCGAAATTTTTCGTATATTAATTAATTCGGAAAAAATTTTCAGTTTCTAGGAAGAGATCAATATTTTCCAAGTTAATTCTTTTTCTATATACAGCTGTGTTTTACAAGCTACAAGAATTCTTAAAAATATCGGTTTTTTTTTGTATTTTGGTATTTTAAAATTTAGTTAAATTACATTAATGGATAAAGAGGGGAAAAACACATTTTCAGGCAGAAAACAAAATTATATTTCCAGATAAAAATAAGTCTTATTTTCCAGTAAGGGGAGAGGGGAAACCTGCAATTTTGGAAGGAAAAAAAAGTGTGCCAATATAACATAAATTCGTGTATTTACAACACGTGGATCGTGGTTATATGGAGAAGAGAAAAAGAAAACACCAGTGTCGAGGACGAACATAGATAACTCCGAACCAAGCAAAGATGGGGGGTCGAGAGTCATTGTACTTCCATAACTATAAACAGTTTAGTATTATCGATCCCCCAAATATCAACCCCATATCATCAAAAAAATGGCAGCATAGGATTAACATGGGGATTGATATTTTAGTGTGTCAGCCCTTCCCTGCCCAAAGCAGGTCATCATTAGTAAAGAAACTATGAAGGGGGGAAGGACAGGGGCCACAAGTCGATCGATCCCACCGCCCACGCTCATTGGTCAAATCAAATAGCTTGCGCTTCCCCGGTTTCCTGTTACACATTTCCGTCCCTTTTTCACGAAATCACTACCACAAATATCCAGCAACCGAGAGGAAAGATGTTACACATAAAAAAAATATTATTAATCGGAACCTACTTAAGCAGAAATATGTTCTATAGCAAAGGTGAGGAACCCACGGCCTTGAAGCCGCATGCTGCCTCTGTTAGTTTCTTGTGCGGCCTTCATAAAAGCTAGCGCTTCTATTAATTAATATTTAATTATATAGATTACAACAGTTTTAAAATCAATGGAATTAAATAAAGAATGGTATGAATGTATGTATGTCAATGAATGCTCGCCAATTGAACATTTCAAATGTTAGAACACTACCACACAACACTACCACACAAGCTTATGTAGAGGAAACAATTAAAGCTTTACATTATGAAGTTTGATCCAAATGTATCTGTGTGCAGTGCTGACGTAAATAAAAATACCAACAGTGAAATATAAAAAGTTATAACGGTATCTATGTGAATTTAACAAATTTATAAAAAAAAATAATAATCAGTGAGAGATGAATGTTATAAGTTTTTACCCTTATGTGACTACAAAAATATTCTAACTTTTTATGTCAAATAATAAATAAATGAGGATTTAATTTTTTTTTTAAATAATATTTTTATATAGTGCACCAAATTGTTAAAATTGTACTAAAACTATAATAATTTCATTAATGTCGCATTTATAGGTACATCAACCTATGCGGCCTCCTTTATTATTACTTTATTTACAGGCGGCCTCTAATGGTAAAAAGGTTCCCCATCTCTGTTCTACAGTAAAGAGATTAGGAGAAAAAAATTTTAAAAAATGCCAAAATTTTATCTATTGCCACAAAAGGGTTGCAGATGTTTTAAGGGGGACACTGTACGATTCAATTGACAAAAATCGGTCAAAAAATCAAATCTAATTTTTCTCTAGCCTAAATTATACTTTATATACTTTTTTATAACCTCTCAAAATTTGAAAGCTCTAAACTTAAAAAAACTCAAAATTATTATAGCTTTTACGTTCGTTTTTATTCACATCCCTATGGCCAATTAAAACTTGAAATTTACTTATCTCAGAAAGATAAAATAACTCGTTTGTCTTCATTTAAAATGCTAAGGCTTTTTTCTATTGTGCCTAATGCTTTGAATTTTTTTTTTACCTATTGCTAATAGTATATGTAACAAAAGTTGGTATGCATTTTTGAATCAAAGCAATACTTATTTTTTAAAAAATAATTGAACTCAGAATTTTTACATTTTTTAAGGAATTTTCAATAAGCATTCATATAAAGAAGTATTGTACGAATACCAATCATGTTATCGCAAAACCCATATCACCTTTTGTAATACATAGTTTGACTTACTTGTAAATCAAATTTCATGCCTGTACGTAAACTTTTGTAGAAGTAGCATTTTAAAATCCCTTAAGAAATTTGAAGTTTTTCCCTTAATAAATTAAATGAGTAGCTTTTTATGAAATTTTGAGCACAAAATCTGTTTTACGTAGTATACACACATAGGAGGCAACCAAAAACATTTTGATAATCCTTAAATTAAAAAAATTTGCGTAAATCGTACCATGGAACATATATATATCACTCAGGAACATTGAAAATAGCGACCCAAGAAGAAAGCATCGGATTGAAATGAAATTTAATACACATAATGACACAGATGAGAGATTCACTTGATCTCAAAAACAAGACAATTAAACGAATACAGGGTGTGCAACGACACAAATACTGGGCAACTTCAATAGCGCGTTGGACCACCTCCAGCTGCAATACATGCCGCCACACGGTCCGGCATTGAGTTGATTAGACACCTTATGTTGTCCTGAGGCAGATGGGCCCACAAATCTTGAACAGCCAACTCTAAATCATGTACAGAGTGACACTATGGCATCTGCCGTTTTAGCTGATCCCACACGTGCTCTACAGGGGACAAATCGGGGGAGCGGGCCGGCCATGGAAGAGTCTGAAAATGACGTAGGAAGTCTTGAGCAACTCTTGCTGTATGCGGACGAGCATTATCTTGCTGGAAAATTGCCCCTGGGAGACCATTTAGGAAAGGTCCTACATGGGGTCGAAGAATATCCTCAACGTAACGTTGGCCCGTTAAGATTCCAAGCATCACAATTAATCATAGGCTATGGCTCCCCAGATCATTACACCAGCTGTGCGGGCAGTGTGACGTAGAACAGTGTGGGGGAATTGTACCGCTCACCAGGGCGCCTCCACACCCGTACACGGTTATCATCTGTCCCCAAAACAAACCGGGATTCATCACTAAACACAACCTTTTGCCAATCTGTGACATTCCACATTGATCTGGCTTGGCACCACTGTAGACGCAGTTGCCGATGTTCCGGTGTTAAAGGGAGTGCACGGAAAGGGCGCTTGGATTTAAGATTTGCTTCTGCAAGGTGTCTGGAAATTGTTTGTGGAACAATTGCTACGCCTACTCGTATCGTTGAACGAGTCACTGTGGGTCCACAAGTGCTTGCCGCACGATCCTCTCTCCTTGTGGTCTTCTGGTCGCTCCAGACCGGTTTTCCGCGCGTGGGTACCTTCTCGTGTCCATTGCTCCCAACAATTTCTAACGGCACACTCCGAACGATCCACCTGGCCAGAAACACGGCGCGTCGACCAGTCTGCAGTTTTCATCCCGATGATCAGGTCTCTCTCAAACTCGCTTAACTGTGAGAAATGTCTTCTAGCACGTTTACCTGGCATGTTTCGCTTACCAAAGTCTTCCTACAATCGGCGGGTAATCGTCACGTTTATGAATCTTCGAATTTGCGCTGGCTTATATAGCACCCTCTTCCTGATTGTAGCGCCACCTCGGCGTGTATGAGCATGCGTATTGGCACAAAACTTGGATCATTTGCATATCCAAAACTTTACATTTTTAGCCAAACAAAAACTATTGACTTAATATAAATATTTTTTTTAAGGAACGTTAAAATAAATCTATTTTTTTTGATTTTTCGTCCCCTAAGTCAGGTTAAAGTGTGAAATATTTTCAATTACTGCAAATGGGTATTTGCATTAACTCTCGAAAACTAAAATATTTTCGAGAAATTTGTTTGAATTTAACAGAGATGAGTTTAGAATTTTTTTTAACAGAAATAAAGCATAATTTCTAGAAAATGAAAAATTTGTTCAAATTTATATAATCATTAAATTATTTCTTTTGCAGAGAAAAATTTATAATGAACAATCTTCTCACACTGAATAGTATTTACGCAAAAAAAAAAAAAAAAAAAAAGACTCATCGTAAACAAAATGTATTCTAAGCTAACTAATTACGTAGCTAAGACTTCTATACTGGGACTAAACTAAAAGTTTTAAAAAATTCACATTATTTTCAGAGTTACGACCCATTGAAATGATAACGGGTGTTTTTGTTTAAACTTCTCTACTCTAATATAATAAAATATAAATATATATCCATTTTTCAATTATATATTTCAAAAAATTTAGTAAATTTAATTTTTGTGAGACCGAGTTATATATAGGCAAAATATTATTGTAGAATCATTTTTCCTTTTAGAAGAATGTTTTGAAAATCTCATTCTTTCTTCATTTCTTGCCAGGACATTACGTTTAAATAATTTTTGTTTTGTAATAATATTTTTAAAACAATTTTGTATGTATATTCCAATTCAACCGACACTAAATACATACAAATTATCCATTTATACGCTTTTTAAAAATCACACAGTATCGAACGTATAGTAAGTCACCTTAAATTATAATAAATTATTGTATGGAATCTTTCATTTTTTTTCACTAAAATTAAATAATAATAAATGCATTCATAACTGTTTACCACTTATCGTTATAGACATTGAATTAAAAAAGACACCTTACTTATATATATGATCGTAATAATTTAAGGAACATGTGTACTGTAACTTCAAAGAACGTTTTTCTTAAATGTGTGAAGTACTCTGTATTTCCCGTGAGAATAAATGTTTCATATATAACTTGTACTGCCCTTAAGTAAAACGATAGCCAATGAAATTTCGACATTTTGACCAGAATGTAATCCCCCAGTTAACCATCAATCATCAACAATGGTTACTAAAGCATACTGCCCCCCCCCCTTCTGGCAGGACTTGTATCGATGGTCAACACAAGCCTGCGATTTCTCAAACGCACAATGAAAATTGTCCAATCACAATAGTCAGACCTTCCACCCCTAAATTTACAGCTATGACTCGTCCCTTTGAACTCTATTTGACCTTTGTATCACAATAAGATATAGAACCGGGAGATAGTGATTTTAGGAATAATTCTTAATATAAGAATAAAATGATGAACGAGAAAATTAATGTCATTGGGGTAAAAGCGTGGGATGCTCTATATTGTTATAATTTCTTACGAGTTCTATTCCGAAATGCTGATTTAGTGTAAAAATGTAGTACAAAGCACCCCACGCTTATACCCCAAAGACATTAATTTTCTCGTTCATCATTTTATTCTTATATGAAGAATTATTTTCTTACTTTTTAGTTCGATTCACTATAAAAGAGTGGTTTTTAGTTTTTTTAAACTATAATTTATTTTTCATTTTTTAGTTCGATCTACATTGAAAGCGTGTTTTTTTAGTTTTTCACACTATCATTTATATACTTCATTCTTGAATTTATTCTTGAGTTAGGTATTTGGAACCGGGGAAGGGGAATTAAGTAGCTGCTGGAATTAGTCTTGCTCTTCAATGGATATTAATTAATGGGTCTGAAGGGTATCTATTTTCTCCGTTTACGGTGCCTCTGATCAGTCCCGTATCTGTCTCTGTAGATGCAGGTCAAATCAAAGCGTTTTAAGAAGAAATATTAAGTGTCAATCGTAAAAATTACGCGGACCGTCCCCAAAAGCCCTCGTGTAGCTGAACAGTTTGACGTTAATATTCACTCACTTGCGTATGTCGTGGGTAAGTCACTAATGTTGGCTTTTGGCATACGTCATAAGTAATAGGGGCACTGGCGTAGTTAGTCCAGCATCAAAATTCCTTGGAGAGCCGTTTTTGGAAAATAAAAATGATTGCATTAATAAAATTTATTTGAAAGTGTCAAAATATTACATATGTTGGGCCTCATATCACTGTTACGGCGGCAGCTACGCCCCTGAGTGCGGAACTTGACAATCTTCCCACGATGATTGTTCTTGTGTATTAATATTACTTTTTTTAACGCTAATCTATTGTCATGTATTATTAATGGGTGTTATTGTTATTAGAAAATATTTTTCAAAAAAAGAAAGCTCATATACTATCTTTAATTGGTATTTACGTATTACACCTTCGACCAATTTCGCCAAATTAAAAGACGTCGCCAAAACAAAAAAATGTTGCCAAACCTTTCGTTTTGTTTGAACATGGGGG
>BMAO01020611.1:0-22682 GCA_019973975.1 Trichonephila clavata
GTACAGCTTAACTGGTAAATTAACTGCATTAACTGGTAATAAGTAACTGCACCAACCGGACATGAGGAAATTAGCCTAATGTGGTAGTAAGTACGTGTAGCATTTAGTCTCTTCAATCGCAATAATTGACTACAAGAATCTAGATTACGCTGATATACTTTTGATGTAAGGTCGAGCAGATGGCCGATTCTCGAATGCCTGAATGGGACAATATGCCTGTTTTCCTGCAAAGGATTCTTCTTGAATTGCTACAAATAGTGCCGGCTACAATGCAAAGAGGCACGTGGATTATGCAAGATGGTGTCTTTCACATTTTACCCTCCAGGTACGCAATCACCTCTAGCAGAGAATTTATTCAAATAATTCTATATCTAAAACATCTTCATGAAGTCCATTATTTTTCCAAACACTGGGGGAAGCCAACTATTGCAATGTTTTGAATTCGTCTGGAAATATGTTGAATGGCTAGTAACAATGCTTTCGTTTCTTCTCATGAAAAACCGAATACTTTTATATTCTATCAGCAATCCTTCCTAGATCTAATTACTTTACTAATCTTCCAACTCAATGAAAGAGTTTGTTGATATCAGATTAATACTTACATTTCTTAGCACTTTCTATATTACCAGATTAAATTAAATTAGCTTCCATTCAATGTCATTTTCGGACCTTTAGCTGATTCAATCTTTTTTCTTTTTTTTGCAGAAACATGTACAATTCTTACACACATATAGACTCCTTCTGCAATCTTCCATAATCTACATTCAAGTGTTTTTGTATTTTTATTGCAATAATTAACATTTCTCGGTTCATGCTAAATTCATTTTTAGTTGAGATTATGTTGCAATGAGTCCTCATTTCCAGACCTTTCGGAATTTAAACTTTTTGCAGAAATTTGTTTTTACACTTGGAATTTTACACAATTACGTTCCTATTCTAGGCAAAATGGTTCTTAATTTTAACTTAATCTTGTATGAGAATTAAATTAATAATAGAGTGACATGCGTGTTTTGAAACGTATGACATATTGAATGTTTAAGATTGCAATCTGTCGCGATAAAATCCATTTGTTGCCAAATGTTCTGTACGTTTTACCTGACTTCGATTCTTCTGTTCTCCATTTAGCTGACTATCTTAGATAAATCTTATTTTGGGAAATACTAATATATTGATATCATCTTAAAAAATATTTCTTGTGTGGGTTTAGTTTCTTAGGGTTTATTTAGAATTCAAAAATATTTTTAGAGGTAAGTGTCATAAAACTTGTTTTATTCGGGGCACTATATTATGTTTTATAGAATCCATGTATGTAGAATCCAATTTCTATTAGCATAAATATATAATATTCATTCTTTGTACGGGTTAATGTTTTAAAAAGTAAAGGATATTATTCATGATGTAATAGTTAAATTGTAAGGACAGTAAAACCCGGTACAATACAATGCATAGAAAAATATAAAATAAATTTTTTATTTGTGCACTACCTATATTTATTTATAAGACGTCGTGTATGTCAATTTACACAAATTCCTTTAATCCTCTTCTCTATTAAAGGAACAACATGCTTATAAAATTTCAAGTGTGTAGGTCAAATAGTTCAAAAACAGGAATATTTATCTGTAACGTCCCTAAAGCTCTCACAACGCCCTCATGGTCAATTTTCCCAACATCCTTTTTGTAGTGGATTTCTACACCATGAAAGGAACGTGCTTAAAATTTGAAATCTGTATACCTAATTGTTCAAAAAAGGAAACATTTAACTATAGCACCCCTTAAGCCTTCGGGATTGATTCAGGTAAAAACTGTAATCTTAATACATGGGGATGGAGAGCTGTTACACCATTTAACTCCCTTGATCATAACGGGACTCGTTTCTGCGTTTTAGTGGCACACACATTGTACACTTTTTCTTACAAAAAAACTGGTGTTCACAACTTAAGCAACATGTATTTTTTCCCCATAATTAGATGAGAAATCATGAGAACGACATGGAATTCAGAACTGCGAAACCGCATTTTGTACTGAAATGATGAAGATAGCATAGTTGCGCAAAAATGAATACAATGCATATCGTATGGAATCAACAAAAAAGACCTAATGAACTTATAGTGTAGTAACGCATGCGTGTCTATCCAAGAGGAAGAACAACAAGCAGAGATACTGCAGTGGATGCCTCTCATCGTCTCTCTAAACTCAGCACTAAATTGCCCAACAGTTTTTTAGGTAGGATAGCCCATTCCTAACTCAGCATCTGTTTCAATTTTTGGATGTTCCCTAGGATGTGATCATGAGGCAAGGCGTCTTAATCAAGGCATCCTACACATGTTCTGTGGGATTTCAATCATGGGAGAATGATGACCAATCCAATTCGAGTGATATCTTCACTTTCCACCAGCTGCTGGACTTCAGCAGTTTGGCAGAGCCGTGCATGTCTTCCATAAAACAAAATGTTGTCCAATGGCACCTCGGAACAGAAGCACATGGGGTACGATTACCTCCTTACAATAGTGATCTCGAATTACAGCACCTCTTTCGAAAACATGGAGCTCAGTCCACCTGTTCTCTAGTCTCTGTTTCCACCCCTTGTATCCTAGACGACGGCTTCATAACCAAAGTAATGATTTCTTTTTCTTGATATCAATGGTATGAAGCCGTGCTTTGACCTCTCTTCAAATCAACTGGCGTTGAGAGTTGCTTGTGCTAATGAAACGGCGCTCATACATAAAGAGAGCACAACTCCATTGATGAGATGTCCAGTTTCTGTGCTTCTTACACTACTATAAACTGTGCCTCCGATAGAGATTTTTCAAAGAGATGGAACGTTCATGACGGCAAGTAAATAGACAATCTTTGTTTATGCATTAGACCACAGTAAACCGTAAAACTTGTCCTCCTATTGCTGTACACAGTTGCTGAGCAATGTCGTTTGCTGACTGGTATTGGACTTTTTTTCACCTGCAGTATGATATATCGGGCATCTACTACAGTTGTTTACCTAAAAAGTTCACCACCAACCTTTCTAACATCTGCACTTATGGTTTCGTAGGCTTTCCATGTGCGCGAAACAACTCTCTTGTTTATTCCGAACTCTTGAGCTACACTGTTCAAACTACGTGCCTACTCCAGATTATCAATCATTCTTCCACGTGTGAAGTCGACCATATAATTTCTTCTAGCCAAATTTCATGAAAGAATTCACTTGTACTAGCAGCGAATTTCTTTAATTGTGTCTCAGTTCTTTATTTTATTGAAGGTTTGAGCTGCGCTCGTCGACCACTCGCGTTTTGTTTACACACACGTCGCCTATGACGTTTTGTTCCTGACATTTGCATACGCATCACATTTCTACTTAATTTTTGTTCATTGTACTGATCACAATAACACCTTTTTCTCCAATTTCATGGATCAACTTAAAGTTTACATTGCTGTTCAAGTTTGGTACACCAGATTATATTTAATTAATTGCGTTAATTAATATTTTGATTAAAAGCGACTGAAAAACAATATACTTGCAAACTAACTTTCAAATATCGCACGAGGATTGGTAGTGGATGTAAAGTATAACAAGATTATATTTTCTGTAAGAATATTTATGTTAAAAAAAAGTGTTGGTACTAAAGAGAAGTTTCATTAAAGTAATCATCAAAGAAAAACAGGTTTCTGCAAAATAATAAAAAAATTATACATATTCAGTCAATTTTAAAGTGCATTCTTAAAAGAGTTATAAAGAAATTTCTTAAAGCCCTTTATAAGAAATTAAATAACAGCTATATATGTGAAAAACAGCTATCTTAAATTTAATTTAATATATTTTAATATGGCATTCTAATCTATCATTTGCCAATAACATTTTTATTTTTTTCCGAAATTTGATTTTAATTCATAAACATAATAAATTATAATAAAAAATTATGACATTTATTAAAGGATATTATTCTAAAAAAGAAAAATCAGAGCCATTTGTAACGTGAATACATAGTATAAAGGTATTCAACATGGAAGAAATCTAACCAATAATCACCACAAATTCATAAACCCTTCAAGTAATATTACAACGAGAATTTGCAGTATATGTCCTCAACTATGCTCTTGGGTTGTCGGATTAACTTTAAAGTGTAATAATTTAATTTCCGTTTAGTCACGATTCCCCAACATTATGTCTCTTAATTCGAATTTCATTTTTTATAGTTGAAGAACTTTATTATTCGCTTTAAGAATTTTATAAATTTCTTTAATTGTTTTACAGTATCTGAAGTATATTACTAGATTTGAGGGTAAAGTTATGAGTATTTTTATCTCTGGAAATGAATGCATTCAAATAATTAATGTTTTGAAATAAAATTACAGTTTCCAATGAAATAAAAAAAGGAACAAAATGGATTAAGTCTATAATACTAAAGAAATTAAAAGCAATTCAAATTAGTATGAGTAAGTGTCAGAGAATGTACGAAGAGCAAGAAAAAATTGTGGAATAATTTATTCCTTCTTCACATTATTTAAGTAACACAAGGCAAATTTATGCAATCATTTTTGAAAGCAATTGGGTGACCTCACAAATATCGATCCAAAAATCAATTTTTCAATTTTGATTGAAAAATAAAATACCACTATTTCTCTTTCTAATGCAATTTATATTTTTGTTCTAGTTGAATTAGAAGTATTTTTAATATTTTTTTAAAAATTTGTTTACATCTGTCAAACTTAGAAACAGCTGATTGCCACGCCTCTTTCATATCAAAACAAAAGACAATTGCTACTTTTCAGCCTCATCAAATATTTTAAATTGATTAAAAGGATTTATTGTGATCCGTAACTTGTTCAGGAAAGAAGTGAAGTGAATAATTGTAGCTGTTTATTTACTTTCTGGAAACTCACATGCTGTTTTTACCTTGAAATATTACGAATTTCTGCTATTGGAAACATTGTTTCCATCAAAAACATTTTTAACATGCCTTGGTTTAATAATAAAGCGTTTAAAAATGAAAGATTGGAAACGAAGGTACAAAACCCAAACTTTCCAGAAATTAAATGTGTCATAAGTCAGAAGATTTCATTCAAATTATTCATGAATAATTCAACTTTAAAAGCTATAAGTTAGGTAAGTTAAATAAAGAGTATGTTTCCTTTTTAGATTCATTTGAAAAAAGTTTTTGAAATAACTGTCATTCTACTGTTTTCTTGTGCTTTGAAACCACATTTATTATAAATAAAATGTAAAAAACAAGGTATTCACATAAATTTTGGTCACCAAACCCAAAGTTTGGTTCTAAAGTTGTTGACATGTTGTGACTTTTGTGGTGTTATTTAAACATTTCTTAATACCGGTTTACTAAAACAGTAGTTAATCAAAAAAGATATAAAAATTTATATGGAGTAAACACTGGGCTTTCATATGCTATTATTTTTATTGGAAAAGAGAAGCAGCTGCGAAAATATTTTGTAGAGTTATGAATTGTCACCTCCATCAAAGTGGTTTTACGAGTTCATGCATGCATTAAATAACACGACGCAGAAAGTAGTCAGTCTATGGTATTAGCTGCTGCCAAAATAATATAATTTAATAATGCAAGTCCTAATGTACCGGTGTTTGTCTATGGCATTTGGCAAAAAAGGGTCATGTTTCTCTGAATGGTGTTGCTACAGCAGTTAGTGTGAACACTGGGAAAGTTGTTGATGCCAAAATACTATAGAGGAAATACTCATTTAATTTTAACGGCAATGTACATAACATTGAGTGTTCGGCAAATTACTTCAGAAGTAGTAGGGGATGGAAGTTAAAGGTGCACTTTGTATCTTCCATTGCTCAGAGGCACGGCACAATTTACGATACACAAATTACGACAAAATATTTGGGTGATGAGGACTTTAAGGCATACAAAGCAGTTTTAGAATCTTAACCTAAAAAGATGTCATTATTAAAACATTAGAATGTGTGGGTCATGTTGAGAAAAGGATGGAGACATGAAAGGGCATAAAAATCAAAATTTAAAGGCAAAACACTTGAGGACAAAATATCCCTAGGAGGTCGTTATAGATTGACAGATGCAGTAATAGACAAATTGTAAATATACTATGTTTTGTGTGACTAATCAAAGGAACTCAGAAAACTTGTCAGCCATGATGCAAACTATTTGGGCTATATTTTTTTCATAAACACTCCACAGATTTGAAAATACGACACGGTTTATGCCCAATGGGAGGTGATTCATGGTGTGAATATAATAGGTTTATACTGAAAGGTGACACATATAAGCTTAACACAACTCACCTATTGCAATTAGCAATTGCATAAAAAAAGTATTTAGAGATTTCTCTAGTCTTGAACTTTTATTTAGATGCTTTCACGGTAAAACTTAAAATTTCAATGAAAGCTTAACTCGTATTTGATTTATAGTTCCAAAAACTGTATTTATACAATTGGGAACTTAAAAAACTAGAGTATATGAAACTACATTTTTATATAATCAAGGTTTCATTACCAAATTAAAAGTTTAGATGCATTAAGCATTCAACCCCTGGATTTTACAAATGTCGAGCTTTGGAAGAAGTAGATCATGCTCATATTATGAAAGCAAAATAGGCAGTTTTACAATGAACCAAAGAAGCTGAATTAAAAACAAACAATTAAAATGTAGACAAGAAGATGATCTTGCAGAAGATACCAGAAATCCAAGTTGTGGTTCTCGTATGTATTAGGATAGTAAATCTTTACTTTAAATCACTATTTCTCAAAGTGTAAATTTCAACACAAAAGAACATTTTTGAAAAACTACCCAATTTATAGCTTTGAAACTTGTACATATGTTAACACTATACAAATAAACATTTTAATGAGAGATTTTGTCAAAAAATTATTCAAAAAAATTTTATGGATTAAAATGTACAAGAATTTTCATCGTTTAAAAATTTTGACGTGTTACTCCACATATAATTTTTTTTTAAAAAAAAGCAATCAAAATTTTGAAAAATCTCTCATTAAAATAATAAAACAATACAATAAATCTACAAAAAAATCATGACTGTACAACTGTCAATTTTCAAAATGTTCCTTAAATTTGGTCATTTTTAACATTTAGAGTAGAGAGAGAGAGAGAGGAAAAGGCTGCGTGAAGTGACCCCCTTAAATGATATAAGACATTGTTGTTTAGTTAATTAGAAACGATAAGAGAATGCGGAAGTATAGTTAAATATTTGATATTTATGGGCAATTCAAGAAAGTTGTTGTTGAAATATGAAAATGAAAATGAATATATAATATGAAAATTTTTAAAAATATCGCTGTAAAGTAGTAATTAATTTTGAGAAATGCGTTTTCTGCTTTTTATTACTTTAGGATAACTATTTTATTTATAATTAAAACTGTATACTTACATCATTTTGAAATTTTACAAACATCATTATGTTCAGAAAGTTCTAACATCAATGTTTGAAAAGTAAACGATGCAAAAACGATACCTGCATTATGTCTTATTATATTCTAAACACTTGTTCTTACGAAATTGACTTATTTTAATCAATTAATTTAAACCTTTTATGTTTATGAGATAAGAACGTATATACTTTTAAATTTTATTACAAAAACTAATCTTAAAATTTCTGTAATCATTTTTAATTGAAATCAATTACCCTTCTATATTATAAAACTAAATTTTTTGTAAGAAATATAAATCATCATTAAAGTAAACTGGCTCTCATTATTACTCTAGACTATAGGTTTTGTAAAATACTAGTTTAGATCACACTTTTGGCAACACAGAAAAAATGGCGCCAACTTACACCAACAGCTGGTGTTTTTGTTTTGGACTTATATATGTAACATGACAAACATAATTCACCAAGGTTGATGATAAATAAAGGTGTGCACTGAGGGTTTTTCATAATTCCCTTCAGAGTTTCGAAGAACTACATAAAAAAAACTAAGACGAATACAGGAAAAAAGAACACTTGAAAGAATACAAAAAAATGCAAGTTTAATTTGCATAGTTTACATGGGTTCTATGAGTGAAACCTTGGTTATACATACACGGCATACATTAATGAACTAGTCCACTTCTCCTGCCACGCTTAACTGAACATGATCATATCAACGTTATTGATAGCATGTTTAATCTTTTTATGCAGTTCTGCTACATCACGTGGCAAAGGGGTATAAAAACGTAGGCTTTTGCTAACAAGTATAACAAGGATAGGTTAACACGTGCTATCAAAAACATTGGTACTACCATGTTGAGTAGAGATTGGAAAGAACTGAACTATGTCATTGATATTAGTCACCTGTCCAAGGTTTCATTCATAGAACAGATTTAAGGAAACTAAATAAAACTTGAATTGCTTCAGTATATATATATATATGCTTTTAAATATATGCTATATATATATATATTTCTTCCTGTAGCACTTTTAAACTCTGAAGGGATAATAACTCTATATTGGATAAAACCACATTGGATTCGTTGCTAGGCACTTATTTCGAATGCTCTGCATTTAGTAATAAGGTTATTGTATTTTAATTATATGCTTATATATTAGTTGAAAAACAGTAGATATATGTAAAAGAAAAAGTTATTTCTTATATACATATCTTTGCATACCTATCTTTACTTTTATACATGTTTTTGTATTTATATAATAGATTACAATTTACACATAATGAAGAATCGTAGATTTTATATATTGTTTCGACTAGTATATAGAAGAAGAAGTTTTGTAATGCATTAAAGTAAAGCATTACTAATTTACAAAATCTCAAAGCAAATAAGAATGGAAGATGTTATAGAATTTTCCTTTCTAAAATTAAATTCAATATTACATCTGGAAGTAATGATATATTAAGAAAATAGTGTATTATGTATATTTTAAGATTTTATTAGCAATGCATCTCGAAAATCTAAAGCTTCTCTATTTTATCATTAGATTTAACACATATCTTAAAGCAATAAATTATCATTTAATTAAATTTATTCAGTAATAACACATCGTAAAAATGTTTTGGATTAAAGTAGAATTAAATATACAAAAAAAATTACTTTTCAAAATATTACTTATATTTATCAAGGAAAAAATCATAGCTTATATGAAGTTTCTTTTCACACTTTAAAAAAAATCAAAAATATTAAAAAGGATATTTTTTTCTTGTTTTTGCGTAATTTTAAATATTTTTATGTAAGTAATTGGCTATAATTCATGCTGGAAAAAATTTTACACTCCTAGAAATTAACAATTAAATATTTTTTCCTAACTTTTTGTTAATGAGTTCTTATTCACAAGACTCTCGAAACACTTAAAAAGCTTATCTTTGATAGAATTTTTTGTGTCAAAAAGTGCATTAAAAATCTTATTTAAGAATTGACGTAGTTGTTAACATTGATAATAGCGTCAACCCGATAAAATATTTTTTAAAATTTTTATTCGTTAGAGCTGTTTTGATTTATCAAGATGACATGAAAATTAATATGATTTTTAGTGATTTCATACAATACAGCTTAAATTATTTTAAAAAGTTACTTTAAACGAACAGAATTACTCTGCTGAAATTCGTATGGACCTGTCTTTTACGGAAATATTTTCAAGTTATTTTGTTGTGTTAAATTAATCTATTCTCTTTTATTCGCTTAAATATTCAAATTGCAATTATATGGACTTTTAGTAGGTATTACTTTAATTTATTAGATACTTATTTAAGAATAAAGTTCACAACTCATCTGTACAAAACTTAGAAGTCCATTATGAAAAACAAAATATTATCTCTATCATTAAACAATATGATTCTCAAGACACCTATAACAAAGTATTTATAATTAATTCCATAACCAATTTTTATATTTATCTAGTTTCACAGAAGCTTTACTTTTATTATTATGATGATTCCTGACTAAATCTTCGTAAATAAATAAAACCTTCGCATTCTCCACCCTGGTATAGTGTTTCATATCCTGGTATGCGACAGCTTGTGTTCGTAATTATTTCTAGACACCTAATTATTTTCTTATCCAAACGAAATGATATTGCTCTCTAGAGGAAGGGTAGAGAAACGCAACCTCCGAAGGAAATAAGAAGTTTCGAAATATTCCAAATGTTTGCAACACAGTTTTCAACACTATTCATAATAATTGCCCAGCGTGACTTTCAAATGGAATTATAAATTTTGGATGAAGTGGGCAATGTTAGAACTTCAGCTGATCTCTTGGTTTTAGATTATTTGTATTTTCCTCATTTTGCGTAAGGAAAGTTCAAAGAAACTGTAATATGTAGAAAAAATATTGTCTCTAAATACAAGTAATGTATGACTTGTTAGCGGATTGATATATCTCAGAATTCAATACATTAACTGTTAAGAGAGATGTTCTGAAAGTAAGTTTCAACATTTTTTTAAAAATAATCATCTGAAAAAGCTATATTCGATCCTAGTTAAACGTCGGAAGCAGCCCGGGAGAAGGCACACACTCGATACTGACGTTAATGGTCACGCGTGACGGAGTTATAACAATCATTTTTCTTAGAATTATTATTATTTTACAAGATAAAATCGTATTTATAGTAAATAGTTTAATAAAGAGAAAGCATACTTACCTACTTTTAAGGAATTTAAAATTTTTCTTTGAATCAAACTGAACTAAAATGTTTCAAATGTACATTAATTTAATAAAAGGTACAGATCACAAACACTTTTCTCTCACATTATAGGAATGCTATTTACAAGCAATATTATAATATTTTGCTCAAGTTATTGTAGTTTTATTGCCCCTAGATGATCAACAAATGGGATGATGAATTTTTCCTTTCTTGTTCTTTTTGACAGGCTGCAGTGTTACTTTTACACTTAAGGTTTTATGCCTTTTGGATGGAGTTCCTTAGGTAGCATTAGAAAATCTTCTTTCGACTCAAAGGTTCCCTTTCATCCCTTTTAACACATTTAATTTTGCTATAATGATTAATATACATTGTTTAATCTGGCTCTTCCCTTGCTTGATCAATTGTTTCCCAAAGTTTCAACTTCATCCAATAAAGATCGTAGATGTTCCATTTCTTTTCTATATTCTGTTTATTTACATTTATAAACCATAATGAGTCGTAAAACACAGTAATTAAAACAATTAAGTCGTTCACAGGCTAAAAAAAAACAGCCTGCTGTTTGTAAATACTTTTGAGTAAACGTACTTGCTCGGGGAACTCAGTCACCACAAGTACCTTAAAATTGTAAAAACCGTTTGCCACTCTTAAGAATGAGTGAGATATTGACAGATACATTTTAGTTCCCATGAAAATTGCCATATAGGAAGGCAATGACAAGATCATTTTTAACAGACAATCAGTTTATCCAGAATTAAAGATTTCGTGAGCCTGGGGTGACTCAGCTCACACAACCACTACTCTGGCATGGCACGTGCCACAGTCCTCCCATGTTAATATCGGAAGAATCATGCATTCATAGAGCATCCAAGAAGACAGAGCAGCAGCAGACCTGCGTGCGTGAGGTTATTTATTTAAGGTCATCATCTTACCCTAAAACAAAGGAAACTCACGATTTACCTAAAGCAGCATTGTCACTAGTCACTACGTCCCTGCTTGCTAAGTCTTTTTGTGCTATATAATTTTGGATAAATTTCTCACTTTTAAACAACATGTCATACAGATAAGATTAAATTTGGAAAATGCAAAATCCCAGCTTAGCTCCTTATATAATCTCAGGATAGAAATATTAAGTAGGTCAATGAAATAGCTTATCTATACTCTGATCCGATGACTTACAATAACCAATGCATGCCCAAAATGAGTTTCTCAACCAAATATCACACATGTCTTTACAACAGTTCACAAAATGTAACATTAAACAAATTTTAAAATGACACCTTAAATCTTAAAAGAACTGGTACATGAAGAACGCAGATTTCTAAACAGCAGTTTATCCAGAAAATTTCAGAAAAATTCTTCGAAAACATTGCTAAAGCTAATGTAATCTCATCCAAATAAAAAAAAATTACTCTCAACACGCGTCGTGTTTCAGTCCTATTTTGGACCCCACTCACACCACCCGACGCGTCTCTAAGTGTAGGAGGAAACATATCATCACCAACAAAAGCCATAGCAATAATTATTTATTTAAGACAGACAAACGCAATAACAATCACAAGTTCAATTATAAGTGAAAACCTAGGAGTGATTCCCTAATACCTCGATTAATCCTAATACGTCATTAATCCTAATACTCAAATCTAATGCTCAAATCTAATATTCCCGTCTAAGTAATCTCAGCTACCAGAATGGACAAGGAGACGAACTCTTGCTAACCTCAGGTCGGTACTGAATTTATTTCCTTCAATGATTAAACTAAAACTTTACTTTAATAATTGATCACTATCAAATGCGCGCTAAGTTCGTTGAAATAATTCACCGACGATACTTGCATGCAGCTTGGCAACTCCTTCTCGCTTAAATTTACGAAATCTAGACTTTATATAGTTGAACTAATTAGCATATAACTATCTCGTGTTTTTAACGAAGAGGCTGTGAAATAGTAAAATTGCTGGCCCCAAAGTTTCCCAAGAGGATTAGTGATGAATTCTCGCGGATAGCCCCGTCACGCACTTTACCTACTCAAATGTCTCTCCAGAAATTTTTGCCTAAATTAGCCCTATTAAATTATATACAAAGATTATCATAACTTCAATTTTACTTTTTAACTCTTCCAACAAAGCGAAAGAAAATTTTTTATCCTTTCCTCACCGATTATTAGGAACGCTTTTTCTCATGAACATGAAAGTTGTTTTCTCCATCATAATTTTAACCTCGAGTGGTGCTTTTTCACCACATCAGGAGGAAGAATCCCGTATTGGACCAAAAACAACGACCTATCCTGATTACAGATCTTCTTTTTGGTTATCCACCAAAGATAAGTTTCTGATAATTGCAAAGTTATATTATCCGCTAGCAAATCTTATTACATTTGAACTATTATGGATTTATAGCTGTACTTACAGAATTATTTTTAAAATATTGAATGAAATACAAAGGGACATAAATAAACTCATAAGCTAGTTTTAAGAGTCAAGTTAATATCTTTAGTTTCACATAAGGGATTGAACCGAAAGACTAAGCGCTCCTGGATATACCTCTACTAAACATCTGGAGCATAAAACTTCTTCCCTTTCTGAAGCGCAAAAAACATGTTTTGCCGTCTTGCTTAGCAGAAAAATAACACGTTATATTTTTGCATTTGATAATGACTGCCATCCAGGTAGAGGGGGCAACGTATCTAAAAGAATTGTCCTAAAGTGCTGTTTCTTCTCAAATTTTGTCGCCTCCAGGATGCTCTGTAAATTTCAAAGCTAGAGGAAATTTACAAGAAAGCTAATTTTGTAGCATTTTATTTCATCCTGGAGTTCAAAGTGTTTGAATTCAACTGATTTGAATCACCTATTAAATAGGATATTCAAGTCACAAAAAATAAAAAAAATAACAATTTTAAGTAGTTTTTAATTAGCGTAAATTTATTAGAACTTATTATGAAGGTAGTATTTCAGGTTTTGCACTTTTTAAATTATTTTAGTTATTTTTTATATACATACATTTTTACTCTAAATAATTATCCTTATGTTGCTATAACACTTTTTAAAAAATATTTTAACATTTTGAAAAAAACTAATAGAGTATGATTGTGAATCTAGCACAAGTGAGACAACCAATCAAATGACTTATTATTTTAATTTTGTACACCAGTACATGTGTTATATAAATGTAATTCATTGGAAAATATAATGATGCAAATTACAATATTTATATAGAATATATGATTTTTGTAGAAACATTTCGATAAAATTTGTGCCTTACTTTTGTATAACTCTTCTAATATTTCTTATAAACAACTTTAATTCTAAATGTGTTAAATTACGTATTAAAACCCTCATTTTTCATATATATCTGATATAAATGTCGATAATTCTTGCATACTAAATGAATGTAGACAAATTTATCTTTCACAACCGCAACTTACAGCACTGTATTTCAAACATTAATTGACTTCTTAACATAGTAGAAATGTCCTTTCATTTTGTCGTAGTCTCTCACTACCCCTATGATTATTAATTCCTCTTTGCACATTATCTAAATTTGGATATGTTGGATTCATAATTAATAACTACATAAATAATAAATCACTACTATTTATTATTCCTTATGATAGAAATACACAAATATTAATCAAACTTTAAGAACAACAAATTATAGTGGAGTGAGATCAGAATTCAATTTATGAACGACGGAACACTAACTGATACCACGGGAATAACGCATACAATCAAACTACGCATTTAAATCTAATCTATAAAAATCACAGACCTGATATCTCTTTAAGACAGGAATCTTGAATACTTGTAGAATCTATGGAGCGGTTACAATCCTGGATATCTTCAGTTACGTCCGAACCGAATTAATGAATCTTTTTCAATAATCTTCCTTCAGCTAACAAACTTCACTTAGTTAAACTAATCTCCTAGAATCACCTTCTTAATCAATCACGTAGTTAACTCCTCTATCAAAACACGTAGTCATCCTCTTCTCTTCATTTCATTTCTCCCTTTTATATCTCTTTCGAACTCGCTAAACCCGAAACTATCTTATTTGCATAAGTCACACTTTCAGCTCTCAGTGGGGATTGGTTAAAATAAATACAATTTAAAAGATTTTGAGAGAAGGTTAGTGAAACGCGTAAGCACCCGTTACAATTTGAAAGTATAAATATGATCTGGATATGAAGATTCCGATGACTGCAATATGTATAGAATACTTTGTAATGATAGAACATAGAATACTCAGTTAATATTATTTTTTCTCTTCAATATCACTTTGTCATAAGGCAACAAGCAAAATAACACCATGAAGAATTCATTTCAATGTATAAGCTATCGATCAGGGCAACAATAGAGCTTAAAACGAGTCTCTGGGCTCTAATTATCTTCTTAAAAGCTAAACTCGCCTTATAGTTGCATTAAATGCGTCCAAAATTAGTAGCTCGTGAAAGCTCCGTCGCAGTCTTTTATCTTTACTTCTTGATGCAAATGTGCTTTGCTCCTTGTATTTGGTTAAGAGTAGATTCTTTTTAAAGTACATCATAGAACGTTCTATGTCGTCAGGAGTTCGACGGTCCTCTACTTAATACATTTAACAGAACTAAATAGTAAGACTTTATTTTATGTATAACTGCCTATATTTATGTTTAGTGAATAAGAAGTATATTTTATTACATTTAAAAACAAGAAAGAGCTTTAGGTGACTGATTACGTTTGTAACTGTTATTTTAAAAGAACCTATTAATATATTTTTGAACATTTAATGTCAGTTTGATCATAATATACAATGTGACACAAAAAAAAACGAGACTAAATTTGTAGCTTGAAAAAAGAGTGGAGGACGACATCTGCTCTGGTGACGTCGTCCCACGGACCTCATTTATCCGTGTGTTCAGTTTAACCATAACAGATTCCACTATTTTGCAGTACTGTGCCATTGAGTGATCATTTCCAACTGTCGAATTAACTTCATGTTTCCTGAAACTCTGAAGAAATCAGCCACAAAAACAGTATAAAACTAACCAAGGTTTACGGAGATGAATTTTGTATCGTGACTGGATGGTATAAGAGATTTTCAAAGGGAAGGGCAAGTTTGGAAGATGATGAACCTCTAGGGTGCCCAAGGTCAGCATTGCAGACCAAAATATATTAAAAATTCATGTTATGAGTAGGTTTCTATTCATATCCGTAGTCAGACTGTTAGTTAACACTACTACAATGAAGTACTAAAAAGACTTCGGAAAAAATAAGGAAAAAAAAGACCAGAATTGAGGAGTGATGGATGGCTGTTGCACCAAGACAATCCATTAGCTCACATGGCCTTATCTATCAAGCAGATTCTGACCAGCAAAAAGATTACTGTGATGAACAATATCCTTTTTCATCTGATTTAGCCACATACAATTTTTAGCGCGTTTTTCACGTAACAAAAGCGCTATTAGAACGCAAATTCCGTCTTCGTCTTCGTTCCATATTTTGTCGTACCTTTTTCTCAGCCAATAAGCAACCAATTGACCTCAGGGTTTCGCATTTGGTCCCATTCGGCCCTAGATGAGCCGAATCATATTTAAATTTTTCCCCATAGTTTTCCCGAATTTTCCTCCAAATTTTCCCGAATATCTTGTTTTGCTTTTTTATAGTGCTGATACAGATTTGTGTCATTATTTCTTTTCAGCTCAATAGTAGTACATTTAGAGGAGTGGTACAGTACACACACACACTACTTTCTGTTAGTAAAAAGTTCATTAGTTGCATTATTGTAAAATACAACATGTGAAAAACGCGCTAAAATTACTTGGTCATGCCAATGATTGATATCTTGTTTTTATTTCCTACTAGAAAATCTTGCTTTAAGGAAACTCATTTTAATTTCAGATGAAGAGGTTCAGGAAGAAATGGAAAATCTTCTAAGGGAACGCCCCAAATCCTCGCCCCAGAACTGCTACCAGCTATGACAGTACCGAATGCAGAAAAATGAATGCTGAAAGGAACTTTTTTGAAAGTGATACTGTTACGGAGAACTTATTTTGTAAGTACAATAATTTATTGGACTAGTCTCGTTTTTTTGTGTGTTACACCTCGTACATATAAAATTGTCGTAAGAATGTTACTACAAGAAAAATATTTCAGTGTAAAATTATTTGGCAAAAGAAAAGAAGAAAGAAAACAATTGAAAAAAGGAGACATTTTTAAAGCATTCTCCTTCTATAACAAATTCTTCTATAGTGGTAATATTTTGTCTATTTATAACTAGGACTTATTACAGAACCTTAATTAGGAATTTTGAAATATCCTTATTCAGGTTCTAATGAATAATGGTATAATGAATAATGTTATAATGAATAATTCAGGTTCTAATGGTTTTAAAGTTAAAATGAATCGAAACAATAAAGTATGTTTTTGTTAAAATTTCTATACTCGGATTTACTAAAAGTACTATAAATAAATAGCGGATTTACTATAAATAAATCCGCTTCTAAATTATATATTTCATAATTCGTAGTTCAGCTTCTCTGTGAAGAAGTTCTAGTGAAAATATTATTACTACAGAGTATTATTCGAGAAAAAGGAGAATGTTTGAAAAAATATGTCACTTTTTCCTTTATTTTGTGCCAAAAAAATACATTTAGAAATCATTTTTCTTATAATAATATTCTTAAAACAGTTTTATATGAATACCCTATTTCAACTAACACTAAATATCAAAAAATATATCAATTGATACGCTTTTTAGAAATCACGATTTCGAATGTAAAAAGCTACCAATATCCACATGAGCCTTAAATAATATAATTTACAATTTATCACAAACAGTACACAAAGTTATTAATTCATATCATCACACGGATATAAAAGTAGTATTTCACTCTCTCTTTATTGGTCACTCAAATGCGTGACTATATAGAGTGAAATATGTCTTATAAATACATGCGAGTAGATAAGTAAATTTCCTGCATGACACTGTCGTGACAGTATCAAATGAGCTTTCTAAATTTATGCAGGTAACTTCAACAAATGTCTTCCATCCAATCAAGAATTTCACATTGGAGTAACTGCAATGGTAAGTTAAATTCCAGTGTAATAATATTGGATAGAAAAATTGTGCATAAAAACTAAACCTGAATAATAAATCTAGATAAAAAGTTGATAAGTTAAATAAAACTCCCTTTAACCTGTTAATTGTAAAATTATTATTTCCTTAAATTTGGAAAAATTATTACGTTTGGAAAGCTTATAGAAATTTAATCTACAAAGAAAAACTTTTTAAAAAAATGTAGGCAACATAAAATAAATACTTTGATCTTCTGTTACTTTTTTAAAAATATTTTCACTCATTTTATTTTACATGCTTCGTAAAAAGAATTCAGCTATTATAAAAATATTTTCACGTAAAAGTATACATCAGTAAAATACTTTTACTTATTTTTGTGCGAAATTATATGCAAATTAAATCAAAATACAAACCCCTTCCACGGGTCTCTGAAACTTTTGAGATTTTTTTTAATGTATAAACCTGAAGTCTCTTGCATCATCTGTATTTCTCTTCTACTGAATTCTAAGAACGCTTTTTTTTCTAGAATTGAAACATAATTTATTTCATTCCTTGATTTTATAATAAAATCGCTGCATTCTTTTACACGGAATATGTACTTAAATTTTAAAAAAAAATACCAAAATTTTAAGGATCATATTTTAAAGCAATTATTTTGAAAAAAATGAAGGTATGTGTCATGTAATATAATTGTGATGATATGAAGTCATGTAATATAATCTGTGTTTATGGCTTAAATACTTTTTTAAATATTATATTTATTGAATTAATCTCATTAATTATTTTCCCAAAGAACTCAGGGAAAAATCTATGCTAATAAAAGAGTTTGTGTGAGCTCGTATAAATGAAAAACGCAGACGATAAAAATTTGATAATCTGAGACTTTGAGTAGCTAAAATTTGCAACTTGATAAGAATGAGAGTTTTTCTAAATTTAGTTTTTTTTAAATTCAATTTTGATAAGATTTTCCTATTTGAGAATTTTCACTATCAATATATCTATTTTTCCTTCTGTTTCTTAATTAAGCCTTAACTAAACCATTTTTGAAACTAAATTAAGTTTAATTAAACCTATTTTATTTTCCGGAATTCCTAAAAAAATGTTTGATTGATTTATCTGTTTTGAGCTAACAGTAGTGTTTATATTTTAATTTGTCTTTCAGTATATGCCTTCACGCTACTGTTGATAGTTTGATCAATGCTAATGCTATTTTATATTTATCAGATAATTTTTTTTTCTGATTTCCATTAATGGGAAAGCTGTAATTTCATTTTGAGTTTATTGTAATAAAAATTGATTGGAATTACTTCTATTAGATAATTTTTAACTTCTTAATTCCAACCAGTGATAAATAGAATTAAGCTATTTAAATAAACACAGGAATGTAAATATTAATTAGAAATAAATTTATTAGATTTCTAAAATATTAAATATATTAGTATAAAATATAATTAATAGGATTAAAAAATTAAATTAAATATATATTTTTTATAAAAAAAAACATTATATGCCAAGTTTTTTTCATTAAGTGATTTTTTCATTGTTATAAAAAACACCATTGTTTTAAAAGCACCATCTAATTTTGTTATTTGAACAAAGCAAGGAAAGACGTAATTGTTGAAACCACTATAAAATTGTAAAAAGAGCCACAGTTTATTTCATCTTATTGTTATCTTGAAAAATGGTTCAGTATAGTGTCTGAGCGAATAAAGTGAAGTCGTATTTAATCACTGCGTTATCTTTCTTGAAAACATAAGTTTTTGATAAATAATACATTGGCAATGGCAGAATCGTTGTTTGGTGCGTTTTCTGTCATGCTGCTTTGGATTCTCAACGTGTTTCACGTGATATATTACTTCGACATGTCTTACATGATTTATTTTATTGGATATGTTCTTTTTCTGGAACACTGCAAAAAGGCAGCTCCAAAGTATACGCTTTTTATGTACAATTCTTTGAAAATGGCGGAATCTTTGTTTGATGCATTTTCCGTCCTTCTTATTTGGATCATCAACATGCTGCAAGCTATGTATTACTGCAACATATCTTACCTCCTTTATTCTTTTGGATATATACTTCTTCTGGAGCACTGCAAAATAACTCGCTAATAGAAAAGAATTCTTGTACAGGAATAACAACATAATGCGTTGTTCAACTTTCTAGAGTTGAAGCCTATGATCTCACCGCTTATACTGAAGACTACAACCACGCTGTTAAGAATAGTTGACTCCTTTCGCCGTCCAGAGATGGCGCCACGAACTGGGCTTCGTTTTCTGGTAGCCGATGTGATTTCGGCGGGAAAACGACATTCCATTCGGATGATTCGGTTGTACTGGTCGCGATTCTTGTGATTATGTTTTAGTGAAATGTTTTTCTTTTATCGTACATGTAAAGGCATAAGTGTGTGTGTGAAGCAAATATATACATGAAAAGTCGACTTGTTAAATCATTGGAAGTTATTCATTAATAATCTTCATTTATATATTGCATTATTCAGCTTTATTTCGAAATACTTCCACAGTGTTCCTACGCCTAGCATGGAAAATGGCGGTAAGTCAAAATCCGTTCGTTATACAATTCATAATTGCATTCTACATCAAACTCAAAATCTAAAGTCTCATTCTCATTCATAACATGTGGTCCGTCGAATCGCGGAGTTATTGATGTGATTTATTCTTTGTTATTTTAATTATTCGTTTCATACTCGATATTCTTATTCTAGTGCATTTATTCTGATGCGGAGTTATTGATGTGATTTATTCTTTGTTATTTTAATTATTCGTTTCATACTCGATATTCTTATTCTAGTGTATTTATTCTGATACGAATTTTTGAAGTATTCTTATACATTCTGATTGATATTATTTATTATTTGATTCTAGACTTATTCTTTTGTTCTATTTTGTATAGATATTTTTTTGATAGTTGTGTATTTGCATTGTGTCGGCATTTGTTATTATTGGTATAGTTGTGTATTTTGTGTAGAATTTTAAAATTTCATTCATAAATCATGGCTCCAAAACAGTCGAAAAATAGTGGTAAATTTGATTTAATTATAAAAGAATTAAAAGTTTTTGAAAGTAGAATAAATGAATGCGATGATAATAAATCACGCATACGTGTTTTAAAAGCCCAAGTGTTGAAATACGAAACTAGATTAACTGAAATATTCGATGAATTGTCAACGCATGAAAGTGATGAATCATTTGATATTTATATGAAATATAAAGATATATTATTCAATTGGGTTGTTGACCTTGAACAAAAATCTGAGTTTGAGGAAGTAAAAAATAGTATTCATGTAAAGTCTTCAGTAGTTAATTTACCAAAACTTGAAGTTCCGCATTTTTATGGAAATTGCGAGAACTGGATTTCATTCAAAGAGTTATTTAAGTCTTCTATTTTAGATAACAAATCAATAAGTGATCTTGAAAAATTGCAATATCTGCAGGCTCTGTTCGCGGGGATGCAGCCAAATTAATTCGGGGTTTTGCAATTACTGTGGACAATCTTAAGAACTGTTGGGATATACTGTGCAGTCGGTATGAAAACAAACGACAATTAGCTCTTAGCCAAATAAATAAGCTATTTAGTATTAAGATATCCAGGGCAAATACTTCAAAATTGCTTTTGGAAATAATAGATATTTGCAATGAAGTCATTCGAAATTTAAAAACTTTAGATTTAGAAACAAATTCATTAACAGAGTTGATCATAATAAATTTTCTCATTTCAAAAGTGGATGCATGTATTAGGCAACGGTGGGAATTATCTTTGGAAAATAATAAAATTCCACTCTTGAGGAATTTAGAGTTTTCATTGAAAGAGAAGCTCGTGTCTGAATGAGTTAAACTTTGTAAAACCTGACATTAAGAAAGGTAATGTTAAACATTAAATTCATTTAACAAATCAATGTAAATACTACTGTTGTCAAATGTAACCAAGTAAAATCAGGGGTAAATTAGATGTTGTTAAAGTAACAATTGCATTCTATGTTGTCAAAGCCATGCCTTATTCAAATGTCCAACTTTTAATTCTATGAATGTAAATGAAAGATGGCAAGTGGTACGGAACAATAATTTATGTACCAATTGTTTGAGGAGTAACCACAGGCTTGACACATGTATAGGATTCTCTGTAAAAACTGTTCTGAAAGACCATACATTATTCACAGATATTCAGTCAGTCCTGCAGCAGTACTCAAGCAAATTCTGCTGTGACAGTGTCTAACAATTGCACACAGTTGACAGAAGGTCACGTATTGTTGTCCACAGCATTAATAAATGTTAAATCTAAACATGGTCAACAAATAACTTGCCGTGCTTTGATAGACAATGCTTCTCAAAATTCTTTGATTTCCAAGCAATGTGCTGATCGCTTAAAATTGCCATTAAAACACACCAATCATAGATTAGTAGGTGTAAATGAAACATTTGCTGAAACTTCGTTATATTCGACAAACTTGGAATTTTTTCTTGTGTTTCCTCTGATAAATTTCAAGTAAAAGCTTTGTTAGTCTCGAAAGTCACTTCAGCTATGCCAAACTTTCCAATTAAATATCATGAGTGGCCTCATATCAAAGATCTAACTCTTGCTGATCCAACGTTTTATATTGAAAATGAAATAGACATTCTTCTAGGTGCTGATGTTTTTATGACAATAATTTCAGGACTCCTATAATGGGACCCAAAGGTACCCATCAGCATTGCAACAAAATTAGGTCATTTATTGTCAGGTACCATAAATACACCATATAATCAAAATTCATCCCTAATCTGTCACACCCTTTTAAACATAGACCATTCTTTGAAACAATTTTGGGAACTTGAATCTGTTCCTAAGGAAATTCCGTCAAAGGATGAGGATGAGCTATGTGAGTCTATATTCGTAAATTCTCATATTCGTAATGCTGATGGTAGATATATTCTAAAACTGCCATTTAGAGATGATTCAAGTCTTGGAGATAGTAAGGAGGGTGCATTAAAGATTCTATTCTCTTGAAAGAAAACTTCGCTCTAATAATCAATTAAAGGAACAATACACAGAATTTATGGAGGAATACCAAA